>JAQFYU010000378.1:0-23528 GCA_034694905.1 Ceratophysella granulata | reverse complement strand
AGTTTTTGCTCATTGACTTGCCACATTGCTTCTGCTTCGTAGCCAGGTCTCTTTTACCAGTTTTATACTGTTTATTAATCCGTACATACATAGTAGAATGACCAGACATTTCGCCATATGCGAACAAGGTTAGAGTTTTAAGTTTGAAAATAATGAAACTACATAGGATCTAACCTTAATCTTAATCTGCAGTGTTTAAAATATCGAAAAATTGGCTGATATTTTTTGGTTTACATCGAAAAAATTAGTACTGTACAGGGTGGCGAGCGAATTTGAGCATCGCCTTTACTGAATGAATGCAGACTGAATCGACAAACCCTTGAACAACGCAATTAGGCATTTAAAATTAATTTTAGGCCGTTTACGAATTTAAAAAAAATAATTAAAGTTGTTCATGTTTAAATTCTAAATATTAACAACATGTACGAGTGTACGAGTAAATGCACCGTCGGTATCAGCAATGATTTTTTTAAATGAAGTTTATTACATAAAAACCTAAAAATTAAAATAAGATTCTTAAATTAGGCACTATCAAAATGGTTTTTAACCCAAATCCCAACCTTATTCGTAATCTCTGTGGTTTTCGGAAAATCATAAAATTGGCACTTGACTCTTTTGATTAGTTGGCCCGTGCTGACCAAAGACCACCTGTTTGGTTGATTTTGACTCAAAAGTAGAGAGTTTAGAGTTAATCGAGCCGACGTGACTGTACCGGATCTTGATAGGCCTATCTGGAAACATGAGTGCATATCTTCAAACATGTGTACGTATAAGGTGTTGGAAGGGAGATCCCTGACTTAAATGTTTTAATGCCTATAATTTCCAAACCCATCAAGCCACGCCGAAATTCGTTAAGACCTGCTCCAGGCATTCAAGTACAAAACGAGACACTACATCCTCAACTATTTTGAATAGCTCAAGAAAGAAGCAGTTCGTATGGCATTTCATTGCATGGTCTCTACGCCGCGCCAGCCCAGGTGAGATTTGGACAAAAAAAAAAGCTGGCCTCTGTATACACGTCTTGAATAATGCCGATTCATCAAAATTCAAATCTGGTTGCTAGGGTCCTTTGTTTTTCTATAATTATCGGTGTTTCTAGGTCAATTTATTTTTTAATCTCGCCGTTGCTAGGGCATTTTTTCTCTAATCGCCGTTGCTAGGGCAGTTTATATTTCTCTAATCGCCGTTGCTAGGGCAATCTATTTTTCTCTAGTCGCCGTTGCTAGGGCAATCTATTTTTCTCTAGTCGCCGTTGCTAAGGCAAATTATTTTTCTCTAGTCGCCGTTGCTAGGGCAATTTATTTTTTCTCTAATCGCCGTTGCTAGGGCAATTTATTTTTCTCTAATCGCCGTTGCTAGGGCAATTTATTTTTCTCTAATCGCCGTTGCTAGGGCCTTCTATTTCCTCAAGTCGTCGCTGCAGTTAAGGCTTTACTTTTTTAAATTTATAAAATTGCGCGCGTATTACTTGTTTCTCTTAAATTCTCTCTGTTGCTAAGGGTTCTACCTTTTACCGGAATTCTCGCCGTTGCTAAGCCCTTTTTTTGTAAAATTACATTCGTTGCTAAGGGGTCCTTTTCCGTTTCTAAGTATGAATTTCTTGCGTTTCTTCGCTGTTGCCAGGTCTGTTTATTTATCACCGATTGACAGTCCCTGCTATTGTTTAAAAAAATTGTTTTTTTAATTGTAGCTGTTCCTTGAATTTTGTTCTTGAATTATCACAGTTGAGGCTACGGTTTTTCATTAATTTTTTATACTATAAATTATAACTCAGTTGCTAGGAGTAATTTTATTCTTAAAATAACGTGGTTGCTAAGGCGTGTCTTAATTGTTTTTTTCTTATTGACTAGACTGCCGTTGTTGCTGAGCTGAGACGCTTATGATCTATTTGGGTTTTTATACACATGCACATGTATTTCTGAATTATCTTGGTTGCTAGGTGCGCAGTGCTACATCTTTTTCCTTAAAAATTCGATATTCGAAATTCGAATTAACACAAATCTGAAAATCGAACGACAATTTCAATCTTTTCTACCAATATGTAATTTATATATGTATTCGAATAACCTTCAAATTCTGAATTTTGGTCAGTTGTCATAATGGAATTATACAAATGTAAAAAAACGCATCTCCCCCGTCCTACCTCCTGCCCGCATTGCTATTCAAACGGAATTGATGACTTGACTTTGACTCTGATTCATCTTATCTCTCTACCTGTAACGTTTAGAAAAAAATGGAGATAATTTAAAAAAGGAAAAGAAAAACTAGTCAGCTTAGATCTGACCAAAGGCCAGCCAAGACCTCTCTATATTCAGGTTTTAAAATGTGAAGGCCATCTCTGCATACATTAACAATAACGGCTGGACGAGTCAGTCAGATGCACTGGGCTATATACTCGTCCAAATACTGAATCTTTACTATTGTTTCCGTTCTCATGCTTGCCTACCTTCCTTACCCGCTGAGATCTCTCCTCGTATGTGTGTAGGTTGAAGTTTAAGATTACTAATCCAGCCAGTATCTTGTTCTTTGGGAACAGGGCAGGGGCGTGTCAAGGTTTACAGGTAACCATGGAGCTTAAATGCTTTGTTCAATGATATTTAACATATTTTGTCGATTGAATTCTACCAACGATGTTAAAAAAATTAAAAATGCAGCTATTTTTATTAGTTTTAGATTAATATCGTCAGAAATTGAAGTTTTATATAAAACAGCGTGTGCAACGAGAATTTGCTATGTCCATTGTGAAATTTCGAATACATTTGCGGTTAAATACGAAAAAGTGGGGAGCCATAATGAACTATGTTTGATTTATTTGAAAATATATACAATTTGACGAATTATTCATACATTAGATAATTAATAAAGATTTTTAGCCGACTTTAAGAATTTTTTGCATACATTTTGAAAACGGAGTAAATTTACATTTTGTTGACATGGACGAATAGACTTAGCAACGGCGATAATTCAAAAAGGAAGTTCCACATTCTGCACACTACCAATTTATCTTCATTATTTTTAAATTATTGCCGTTGCTATGGTAATACGTCATCATCAATGCCAATTGACATACATTTTCCCAAATTTCTAAAAGTAGCTTTAAATCTGTAAAAATTGTAACGTTTTATGCATGTCGTAGTTTCAGTGTAGGTAAATTTCAACGCCATCAGTTTCTGCCGATTTGACTGCACATTTTTAAAAATTAGGATTGCAATTATTTTTTTGCAGAATCTAATTTTTAAGGGTCCTCCCCTTGAAAAACTTGGCCCGGCTACCCTCCGCATCCCAATAGCTTATGTATATCTCAAAAACTGATCATCATTCCTGACTTCATGTTGTTCTGCTGGAGGCAGTAGATGCTTTACTTTTCCTATCATCTCACCTGTGCTGAGTAATAAAAAAAATTGAATCATAGAGCATTGTACATGAATTTAAGGAGAAGAAGATGTGAGATGAGCTGAGGTATGCTTTGGCCTTATAAATAATGCATGTGTTCATGTTCATCCGTTTATATTACACGGATGTAAATGTAAGTTCAGCTCAGTTCAGAGCATGATGCGATTCTTCCAGGAAACTGAATGCTTAATACTCATACATGAAGAAACAGGTGCAGGTGTGTGGAGATTCAGAAATTACCATACTTTCCCCAAAGTCTTAAAAAAGTGGCCCAAGCTGCACCACCTTGGCGTAAAGCACACGTGTTCGTTTAGAATAATAGAAAATAGGAATCCTGTCGTTAAATCCTTAAAATTGACACCTATCCAAAAATGTCCAATGTTATTTTCATGAATGACACTTGAAAAAAAAAGCCATTAGAACAATTAGTTCTGATACAGTGTCAAGACAGGCTGTCTGGTCCAATTTTTAATTCTAGCCTCCGGCTCAACAAGTGCATGTTAGTGGCGAACAATTGAATGTACCCATTTTTCTTCGAATTGGAAATGTTGAAATGTATTTTTGGTGACTTCAACAATGAGTTGTAGGATTTTAAGGTTTTAAGATTTGAGGAGGGAAGGAAAAAGCATGTGTACAAATCACTACAGAACCATGTTCCATTCTTTACTTCAATGAGCCGAAAAGAAGGTTAGGGCATCTTCCCAGAGTTCGGTGTTAAGGGCCTGGGCATGACGAACGGAAGATATCCAGGATTATAATGAGTAAACTGAAGAAAGAGCCAGGGCCAAAAAAAAATAGTTCGTATTACAAGAAAGGTACGGGCAAAGATTTGGAAGCTTTAGAATGAACCCCGGACTTTATATACCTTTTCTTCTACGTGCCCATAAATTTGGAAGATGGGTACATGTCGAAGTGAAGCGAGCCGCCGAAATTTCGTTAGAATTGGTTTGAAATTGGTGCGCATTTTTGCGCTGGATTCAATGTTCCAATATATTACATTGTTTTGTAACGAAATGCATAGAATATGTTATAAATCAAGGGATAAAAATTGTTGCGATTTTTGAATAGCGGGGTCTAAATACCATTTGTTTTTGTTGCGGGTTATCCCTTCGCGGTTTTCTAGAGGATTGTTTTTCTGTTTCGATTTTCACCCTTGCGCACTACCGGTTTTACTGTGTTGCCGTTTCGGCTTTATCATTGAAAGTTTTCGATGCTGTAATTTTTTCACACGGTTTTCGCTCGACTTTTTCGGTATTTTCTGATTTTTGGTTTTCGATTAGATTGTTTATATGCTTCGGTTTTCCGGTTTTGCTGCTTTCCGTGGTAGTTTTATCGTTGGCGGTTTTCTTGTTTCGGTTTTCTCGATGGAGTTTTTGATATTGCCATATATATTTTGGCGCGGTTTTATTAGGTTGACGATATCGGTATTACAGCTTTCTGAAATGGATTTTTGATGTTACGATTTGCAAGTTTGCAGTTTTCGATAGGACAGCTATGCTGCTCTGGTTTTGCTTTCAGTTTTCGGTTTTACAAGACACATTCAATAAATTTGAAGTTCTGGGTTTTCAATGTTCGGTTTTTTGGGTTGAGGTTTTCGGTTTTCACCTCTTAAATTTAGCGAATTTATCTCGAAATATTAATTTAAAAAAATTACGATGTGTTGAAGTACAATTTTCCATTTATAGATTAGAATTAATCCAAAAATCGAGTGGATTTAATTACAATAATTTCAATTACAAAACAGCCTGAGCGACACCATGCCTCGCACCTAGCATATCCGTCTGCAAAACAAAATAGCCATGACATTCATCGATATTTGAAATTTTCCACGCTCAATAAAGCGTGTTTTCATGGTTTTGTTTCGCATAAAATAGAGCTAGCCTTCCACTTAGAAACGCCATTAAAATTCTTCATTCTCTCTGCTCATAAAAGGTTGACTACGACAGATCTCCTGAAGTAAATTTTTAAAAAGCAATAAATATAAATGGTTGATAAGTATACTGGAGTTGAGCGAGGAGGCAGGGTGCATTTTATTATTACTTCTTGGGCTCAGGCATTGTTCAAGATGTTCTGAGATAAGAAACGAGCCCTGGCCAGGCCAGACCAGCGTTTCAACATTTGGAAGCTTCAAACCTTCACAAAAACCTCAAACCAAACATTTAATATTCTTTTAACAGCAGAAGAACAGGGTTGCTACGATTTAAATCACAATGTATCTGAATATTTTTAATTTGCTACTGCAATTTTAATTTTTAGTCTTCAAAACTGACGGTGATTACAAAAACCGCTAACCAACAAATCATATATATAGTTTTTAGAATTTGGACTGAAAAACACTAAATTAAATAATAACATCATCAAAATTTGGATGTAAAAACAAAAAAAACAAATCGACAAAACTTATGAAACCGAAAAGAAATCAAAAAAGAAAAAATCTGACAGCAAATAAATGAAGTCAAGTAAATCAGCAAACTGTAATATAAATGAAATTTATCAAAACCCCAAATTTCGAAAAAAAAATCAAACAGCGAATTGTTGATATCAACAAAAAATGACAAAGATTTCGTAAAATGAAAACGCTAAAAAATAAATCAATAATTTCTTAATAGAATAAGAAAAAATCAGATGCAGAATATTTTGAAATCTAAAGACACCGAAATTTGCACTAAAATCACAGATAATGAAGCAAATCAAAGAGAATTCTGTTAAAATCGCCAGAACCAATATGTAAATTGGTTCGGTATACTAACCAATTTACATATTAGTTCGACATAATAACCAATTTACATATTGGTTTGGCTTTTTAACAAGTTTACATATTGGTTCGACATATTAACCAATTTATATATTTGTTCGACATAATATTAACCAATTTACATATTGATTCGACATAATACTAACCGATTTACATATTGATTCGACATATTAACCAATTTACATCTTGGTTCGACTTTTTAACCAATTTACGTATTGGTTCGACATATTAACCAATTTACATATTGGTTCGAAATATTAACCAATTTACATATTGGTTCGACATATTAACCAATTTACATATTGGTTCGACATATTAACCAATTTACAAATTGGTTCGACATATTAACCAATTTACATATTGGTTCGACATATTAACCAATATACATACACATATACTATTCCAATTATATTCGCTTTTAAAAATCAAAATTTTCAACCCTGTTTCAAACCAAGCTTCAAACTTCAACCTTAAAGAAGGGGTTCCTATTTCAAGTCCCTACCCTTCCAAAACAAGTTTCAGTTGAGAAAACCCAAACTCAAGACAAGAAGGGTCCTTAATCCCAAAAAAACCCGCATCCCTCCGTTCAAGCTTCAAGCATTTCTGTTTCGAAAAGAAAAGCAGTAGCCCTTATTGCAGCCAACTCAAAACTTTCTAAGAACAAAAACGGAGACACAGGTGTTTTCAGAATCTGAAAATTTGAATATTATATAAAAAGGGACCTTTGAGAAACACAAAAGGCTTAAGCCTTCAACGCTTCAAACCTTCAAAACTTCGAAGCTTCAAAGCTTCCAACCCTTCAAACTCCACGTCCATCAATAACCATTCCCCTGTCAAATTCTCATTGTGATGTGAAAAGTACCACTAGTTTTCAAAATTCAAAAGAAAAACTTTATTTAAAAAAAGGAAGCTCCAGCATCGGTACAATGTTCAATAGTTCTACGCCATTGGAAATTTGGACACAGGTGTGAACTCATTCAACAATTTACTCCCGAGCAATTAAATTTTTTTTAGTGTGTGTATATGTGTACAAAAATACAGAATCTCTGTTTTGGTCTACATATTTAGTTCTCCCCAAATCTCTTGAGCCCATTCAGTCACATCTTCGAGTTCAGTGTGGAAAGATCAACAGAGCTCAGAGATTTACGACCATTTACTATACTACTGGAGTTCATCCAACACTCCCCAAAAAATTGGTTTTGCCAAAAAATTCAATTCAACTCTTCACAAATTGGCAATTTTTGACTGGAAACTGAAAAAATTCGTAGGAATGTAGTATGACTGGTATCGTATCTCTATAATTTGTTCAACTTATCAAAAAAAAAACTCGTTATGAGCTAACGTAACGTAATCTTGGCCTCATGGCTTGGCTTACCGAATCCCCTAGAGTTCAATCATCATCACTCAATTTTTTTTCGTCCAACTTTGGCCATCATCTGAGAATGGAAGACGGACCTAACACGAGCCTATAAAAAAAGTTATCTAGCTAAAAGGATTCTAGGGCTTGGTCCCTATTCTGTGTATGTTCAATGTTCAGCTGGTAGCTCAAGACGAATGCGAATGCCAAAACCAAGTATAGACGCGTCTTAGCGTCTAGTGAGCCTGTGCACAGAAGGATCTTTGGATCTCTGTGCAGATTTTTGCACACTTGGAAAAAAAACTTGTTCTCTTCCTTCGTCGTCGTCGTCGTGCTGTCTACTCAGTTCTAGTACAATTACGTCACGGGCAAGGTCTTATTGAAATCTGCGATAAGGAGATTCTGCAAAGTCGTACCAGTTTACATACAGTTTTACCTCTGGGCAGAACACACCTGTGATTTTAAATCGGATTGGAATCGAATTTGGAAGTGTTTTTTAAGTACAGATGTGAAAGTTTGGTTGTTGGGAAAGGAAATGAGGTGGATTTAAGAAGAAATTTGAATTTGGATGAAAAAATGGATTTTGGGATGTTTAGGTGATCAACATGTGTGGAGGAGAATTTTGTACGGACAATAGATAGTGGAATTTGGAATTTGAAGCTGGTTAATTTGAAGTATTAGTTGGAGATTTGGAAAGTTGGGCAATGGGAAGTTCTACTATGTATTCGTATTGGACGGTTTTGGTGATTCTGTTCTTAGCAATCTGTGATGGTGAGTTTTAGATTGGGTTAATATATTTTTGTACACTAAAATTTAAGTATTTTCTTTTGTAAAATTCATATTTTACTGGAAGTGGATTTCTTATTGAATTAAAGGCAACATTTGACCCGAAACAACGTTTGTTCGCTAAAAACGCCCAATTTTATCAGCCGAGAATATAAACTCACTAAGAGTCAATATTTTGTATTTGTTAGTTTAAATTACATTTTAGATTTTTAGATTTATAATGTTAAGTATTTGAAAAAATACTAGCACGGGCAAAATACGTCCTCCGACAAAATGCATCGAGTAATGAATGAGTAAAACATGGAATCGGGGAAAATGTGGATTCTTAAATTGAAAAATTATGTAATTTATCTTAAAACGTCAAAGCTACGTAATCGGGTTAAATGTTACCCATCTATGTATAGAGAGGCAAAATATGCAGTCGAGGTCGAATTTGCATCTTAAAGCCAGAAAATAGACATTTAAGCCATAATTTGCACCTTGAAGCGGGAAAATACGTAATCGGGCATAATTTGCACCTTGCAGCGGGAAAATACGTAATCGGGCATAATTTGCACTTTGAAGCGGGAAAATACGTTATCGGACATAATTTGCACCTTGAAATCGGAATATACGTAATCGGGCATAATTTGCATCTTAAAGCGGGAAAATACGGAATCGGGCATAATTTGAACTTTGAAGCGAGTTCGGGCAAAATTTCATCTTAAAGCTGGAAAATACGTAATCGGGCAAAAATATGCAACTTAGAGCGGGAAATTTTTTTGCCTCATAAAACGGTAAAATACATGTAGTCGGTAAATCTACCCCCATATTTGTTGCGCTGCTTTCAGTGCTACTCACAGAAATTGAGCAAAGCGCTCAACGCTGATCGAATTGATCCTCCGTAAGTATGTATGTTCAATATTAACATGGGAGCTGGTGTACTGTACAATATTTAATGGTTTGGAAAATTCAAAGATCCTGTATTACGTCGAATGGCATAACACAAAGTCAACTTTGCACTACATGAGATCATGCGAGTAGTATTCCATTCAATTAGTCCTGAATAGGGATATTACTGCGTTTTCTGAACTGCACGAATATATCTCATAGAAACAGTGAGATGAGATGAATATTGAACCATATCCTGCAGATTAGCATATTAAATACTTTGTTCGAGGTTTTCCATTCATTTTGTATATATGCAATGCAATATGCAATGTGCAATTCTTTAGATTTTCTATTGAATTCTGAGCTGACTGCTGCAGATGCAGATGCTGAATTACAATGCAATGCGCGGCGCATGCCGAAAACGTTAAACACTCGAAGCGTTCGACATTTTTTTGATTCTATTTCAAAAAGCCGGTCTAAATGGTCAAAATAATTTTTAAAGATCCAGTTTTCCTGGATTATTCTTTTTTAATGTACAAATTTGTTATCAACTCTGTATTTATTTCGAAATTGCTGACTTCATGCCACAAGTTCTTGTTATCCAGGCCAGGGATCCTTTGTATTTCAAGATAAATTGTTATAGGACAATGTATCAGCAAATTTTTTTTTTGTGGCTAAATTTTGAATTACGCATATCTTAAACTTTGCTGAGAGTGAGAGTTCAGTTCCCCATTGTAAATTGTAAGTAATTAATGTCACAGTCACAGGAAATGCCAAATTGGTAAATTGTGATTTGTGAACGTGACTCCAGAAATGATTTAGCTTGTGTCTTAATGTTATACTGATTTAGCGTTTAAATTGTTTATTTATATTTCCTTGCTCGCGTCTTAATATCGTCAATCTTTAAAGAAGTTCGAGGGAAGTTGTGTAAACAAAATCAAAGTCTAGCATTTTTATGAACATTCTATGTGCTAGGGGTTTGCTCGTTATTCTGTCGCGATTAGATTAGACGGTTGGCGACTGGCGACTGGTGACGAAAAAACAGACGCCAATCTAATGCTAATTTCAGCATTTTTTAAACGCCATTAAACCTCTGGCAAAATCTGAAAAATTGTGATTGAGCCGAAAACCCGAATTTTGAGGTACACGGATTTTTTATCCGCCGCCCTGTGTGAAATACAGTCAAAATGCAAATCTTAAGCTCATCTGTAAAAAAATTATTTATTGTGTCTAATTCTGAATTCTGTGTTTTTTGTGACTAGGAAATGAGTCTTCTTGTGACTTCGAGCCCTGTCTGGACACGTACAACAGTCTAAAAGCCCTGTACGAAAGCTACACTAGACAGGACATTGTGGGCCAGCCTGCCGTCATCAACACAATTTGTTCACAGCAGAATGAGCTGAGTTACTGTACCAAGAAACAGTCCAAGAACTGTCGAGGAGATTTGTAAGTCAATAAAGAATAAAAATGTGTGACTCTAGACGCCTTCAATTCTTTTGTAAGCAAGGTCATACTTCCAGGTTTATTTTCCTGCGGAGCTGGGATAAAGGTCAGGGACGTTAAATAATGTTTTAGAACCTTTTTTCGACATTTAGTATAGAAATGAACTTTTAAAAAAAACAAGCATTTCGGTAATGTAATGATATGAATTTGACCTCTTGTACTCAAGAAAGGGCATTTATTAAATTATGACCTTTTAGAACCTCTAGTATTTATAAAAATGTATGGTGGAATTTTACCTTGAAATAAAATAATTTAATTAAAACATAATTTTGATCAAATTGTGACCCTTTTGGATCAAAAATAGATTAAAAATTAGATTTTGGTCAAATATTGACCTTTAGCATGACCTTAAATAACTCTGTTCGAGAATTTGACCAACACTGGTGACCGTCTTCACTTCTATATACATTTTGAAATGGAATTTTTGTCATATTGCGACCTTGTGCCTGGTGCGACCTAAAACATGTCTTAAAACAAAGTTTTTGTCAAACCTTGACCTCTACATAACTTAAAATTACCTCGAATTGGATTCTAGTTTTAATTTTCACGTTTTTGAACCCACATTTTTAGATTTTGTTTCAACATTTATAGAATTTCTACATATTATCCATATGACCTATATATGACCTATATTTCTATAACTTAACGACCTAAGTGTCAAACCTTGCTCATGTATATATCACAGTTTTGGTTCTATGGACGCACGAACCGAAAAACCCATTATCTATATTTTGTTACCAATTTCTTTTTAAAACCACATCTGCAGCACTACACTAAAAGTACAAGCTAACACTCTGTAAATCTGTATGTGCGTAGTCAAATGGAATTGCCAAAATTTTTATATGCATGAACATCCGAATGCTAAACATATCGGTTTAACGGAACCGGGACTGCGGTGTAGGTAGTAATAAAAGATTAGCTACATTTTCATATCATAGAATTAGCTACATTATTTTAGGACGTTTCTGCTTAACCCTCTGATCTGTCTGTTTCGGCTGGTCTGCACTTTTGGTTCATAAATAGAAACTTATTTTCGTATTATTTTGAGACTGCGAAGCGTCATCGTAAGTCATAGAGAAAGAATATGCAAATATTTCAATTTGGAGGCAGATTCGCCAATTTAAAGCAGAATTAATGCGATCTAAAATTTAGAACATAAATTCAAATAAAAATATTAGATTCTTCACCATTTTAAGAAATTCTGACAAGCGAAACAGCAGACCAAGATTTAAGTTTGCGAATATCTGGATTCGTGCAAATTCTTGACCCTCTTCCATTTGGCACCAAGAATTTCGTATCATTAGCCTTTCATTTTACCCAAAAAATGCTGCCTCAACTTTTCCTATGATGTCTCTCTTATTTGATTTACGATCCTTTCAACTTGTATGCAAATTGTAAATCTGTCCTGTCTCAAAAACACATTTTTAAGGCTTTCTATATCTAAATATGTCCTGATGTCTCATTTCTGCATAGTTTGCAATCCTTTTCTACTCCTTCCAATTCGCCCACATAAATAATTCTACCATTGCTTCAAGACAATGATAAACTGGCAGACAAATTTAGTGAGGCTTTTGATTTATGGAAATACTTCACACCCCAGATCAGGCCTGGCCAGGAACACATTATTAGGGGCGTTCTTGCAAATTCTGCAAAAATGGGTTTTATGTAAACATGAAACTTTTCCAAATGTCGTAATTCCATTAGCGGGAGATGAGATTAAGGAATTTTTGCATGAAACAGATCCGGATTCATGTGGTTATCAAGAATTTTCCGTATGACTTAACCTTGAATTCATGAACTCAGATTCTGCATTTACTAGTGTTTTGTACGGTTTGACGCAATAGCCGAACCAAATTTTGCAGCTAATGATCGAAACATGATGTTTTCAAATGTTACAGTATTTTATAATTGATTCAAGGTCGTATTTTTTAATTTTGAAGAAATTACAAGAATTAACATACGTTGACAGGGACGAATGCCCATAGCAACGCGTAAAACGACAATTTGACTTAGATCTTCGGTACACACTGCAAAATATTTCAAAATGTCCGACAAATCTCGCGCCCACGCTCTTCTACTTTTGCGTTCCTTCCCGCTAATATTCAAATTCAAACCTTACAAAACAATTATTTTTTAATTATTACAGGAACTACCATTTTTTCGTCCGTCTAGTCCAAAGGCTCCCCGTCACCTTTCCGCAAAGTCAGCTAAATTGTACATCCTTATCCAACAACAGCAATGGCGGAACGACAGGACCTCGCGGTAAGGGTCCAGGCTCAGTACTGCCTACGCCATCTAACCGCGGAAGCACGCCGCGTCACCTGTCACATCCTCGTCACGCCAAATGCGTTTCAAGGGTCAGCCCTTCAGAACCAACTGTGGGCTGTGCCCTGTTTGGCCTCACAAATCTCAAGAGCTTCTCTGACCCTTTGAACTTCACTGACATTCCATACTGTTCACTGTCCGGGGCTTGGTCACTCATTGACACGCCTGACCTCGCGGTTCAAATTACGAATAAGGGTGGGCTAAGTCCTATGCCCAAGGATATAACGACTACGACGCTGGTAAGTTAAGATCAAGCAAAATCATTTTAAAAAATGCATACGAAGGGTGTATACCATTATTTTTGACCTTCTATTGATTAGGTCACAGTACTGATCAAGCACAGCGAGTGTTCAGAACGCAAGACGTACCAAGCGACGTTTGATGAAGTACCTGGAATGTTTTCTGACGGATCTACAACCGCCGGAAATGTTTATATTGAAGATTTGGTTCGAAGTGAACATATTAGAATACATTTCCCGTACATTCTAACTTCTATTGATATTATTAAGGTGAGTCAAAAAATATTAGTCAGACGTAAATATTTAAACGCGTAAAAATCTAAGAAATGAGATACTGTTTTTGATACATTTGCCGAACCGTCTAAAATTTGAGACTCTAGACAGATCTTTCATTCTAAACAACATATAAACAAATATTATGACACATAGACAGATAGATTTGAATTTTAATGTCAGATTTACGTCAATCTGACCTTTCAGACGAGGAAATACTAGTCAGAAAGTCTGCGATTAAAACTTGGCTTTAGTCATATTGCATTGCATGCAGACAGACGACATGCGTTAATGCATAAGAATAACGGTTATTTCTTGCTAGTCTTTACTATTGACATAAATTATGTACACTAATGCATCCGAATTTGTTTACTTAAATATAAAATCAAATAAACGGAACTATTACATATTTTATATTGCTCTAGTGCTAGTTGACCATTTCTCAACTAAAATTGCATCAACTGGTCAACTTCTTGTGAGTTTCAAAATGCATACGTTTGACGTTAGCATTCAGAAAAAAATAAGGAATAATGCTGAGTGTCTGAGATGCGATACTCTTAAAATACGCTTACACGAATGAAAAGTGTAAATATAGATTTGATCCTCCTTGAATTATTTCTCTTCTTCAGATAGGATATTTTTGATCCGAATGAATAACGGACCAAGCCAAGATAATGTCACAACGTATCATGTATTCTAAGCTAAACTTGAGATTATGAGGTTTATGGAGTTTGAAATTGCTGGCAAGTCGCTCTGTCATAGCTTTAATGCTTTATCTGAGTTTAAGGTTATTTTTAGTAGGTAATAACTTTTTTCGTCGTAAAAAATGATATATGATGTAGGCATTAATAGGACTAGACTTTGCCTGCAAGCATCGTAATATATGTAGTTGTTGTTTGAATTTAGCTTGTTTATCGATAAAATTGTACCTTTGACCTTCGAAATTATGCGAATTTATGTTTTATTACATGCTGTTAGCATGGAGTGGCCTCATTCATAAATATCGCAACTGGTTCTCTACTATTAAGATTTGACACCATGCGGAACGCTTAATATGTATTTTTGACCTTCACAGGTGATCGGGCATTTACCAATTCCAACCTTGTCAGTGACCATCAAAATGCCACAAGTGAACGCTTCAGTTCTGTCAACTGACCTAAATCGGTCAAACAAGGGCCTCCCGCTCTGTTTCTACGGTTGCCCTCGAACAGCGAGCATGAAACCACGTTCAGTTGACCCCGCCCATCGTTGCCCCACATCTGCCACTGATGCAGCATCCACAGAATTCCTGGACACTGCCAACAGCATCACGTCCGCCATCTGTGACTCCTTGTCAAATGTACAGTCAATTCTACGTGAATCCTCCGTTTTAGAACAACGTCTTAGGTTTCCGGGTGAAGAGAATTTTGTGACGCAAAGTGACAGTAGTTCTCAGGCCGGGTCGGGGTCACATAATCCCAGACACCCATCGGCCGAAAATTCGGCTCTTACCAGCCAATCCATGGGGAGCCCTTATAATGCCTACAGAAGTCTATTAATGTCGTTTTCTATTTTACTTATATTTTCGTATAGGTAGGAATTTATTGTTTTTGAGTAGGATTTTTTATACTTATGTAAATTGATTATTCTTGTATTTTATTGTATTAATAGTAATTATAACCCTAAATGTAACGGCCATAGATGTTGAGTTCATTGAGGTACGGTTTGAAACACGCGCCCATTGTGAGTGGCATTCCAACAGCATATCTGAAATGCCACCATCAAGCGGACCACATGGTCAAGCAAACAAGTAAGGGGCGCGCTATTTCAAACCAATAACTCAAAGACAACAATTTTAGCTTTACGAGGCTTTCAAATGCAAAACAAATGTATACAAAACAGTAAAGGTCCAGTATTCTGCAATACGTTTGCCTTTTTCAAAGGAAGCTTAAAATGTGTGCCATAACTAAGATTTTAAATAGAATGCAATGTGTCAACACACAAACAAATACGGTATTTAAGCTAGGAATACCGGTTACAAAAAAAGTTCACTGAAAAAAAGCAAATTAATAATATAAGCAATTTTAAATTTTACCGCGTTGCGATAAAGCATTTTGCACCAAGCCTTCTCGTGAGGACCTCAAAGTTCAACCGCCTTGATAATCAACGACAAACACAACGAATTTCGAATTTACACAAAGTTTATCCGCACTCCGAACCAATGAAAATAAAAATATTTATAAAAAAAGAAAGAGCAGTTGATATGCTAGGAAAGAATTGTAACAAATTGCATGTAAGTATTACCTGTACAACTTTTCATAAACGAGTCAAGTGTCATTATTTTATGGAAATTGTGATCATTTATCTTATACGACTAATTTTAAGAAATTATCTTTTATGTAGCTTATAGATACAACCCTGCTAAAGGTGATTTAAGTATTTGTCTAAAATACGAATTGAAATGTTACAAAATAGCGAAATTTTAATCCTATATTCGTACTGAGCAGGGCTGTACTATATATGGGACAATAACTCAGCTGAAAGCAATGACATTGGCTGAACAAGTCAGTAGTGAAAAATAAAAACAAATCAAAAATATGCTTGACCAGATTAAATTTTTGCAATTTATTTTTACCCGTCGTGTCTGTGTGGTTTATTCAGGGTTATGGGATTATTGATTAACACATATGCCATAGGTGTATGTAGAAATGCTGTACTTGCGGTGTCATAATAAATACCCGTGAATTTGACATTTTGATTTAAGCTAGGGATGAACCGGAAGGATGTGGATAACCATTGACGCTTGCAGTACTGGCTATAATATTTTTGGTATTCGGCTAGCTGGATTTTACTCAGCTCAGTCAAATTCACTGCCACTGTAATTCTACTGAATATTTTATAAAACTCACTAAGCACAAATAGATTACAAATAAATTGTTTTTAAATTGAAATTTGATTAATCATTAAAAATGATAGACTTTGACATGATGCTAATTCACGTGGGTGAATTTGGGGTTTATCAAAAAATTCTATTTTTGTTTCAAGCTCCGTTCTGCATGTTTGTGACATTTGTGCTCTTTGGACAACTCTTCATGTTTTTGTATCCACGGGTTTATTGGTGTCAGGAGGGGCCATGCATAAATGCCACGGGACTTACGCCAGAGCAGAGGTAATTAGCAAATAATACTGTACTGTATGTAGTACGGTGGTCATTTTTATGGTCATGATAAGGAACGTTCAAAATGACCTGAATGCTGAAACATGAAAAAAACAAATTTTTCCGTGTCACGAAAATTCAAAGCAAACATGATCATCCGCATTGAGTTCTGCTGACTAGCCGCCATACTTTTTTAAAGTTTAAATTAAAATTGAAAAATTGCGCATGCGCTCCATATCATCACTCATCCATCAATCACCACTTAAAATTTAATTATTCACAGGCGAAACTTATCTGTACCATTTCTATTTGACTCCGGAGATTGGGATCCATGCATGACGTACAGCTTACCACCTGAGGAAATCGAGCGGGTTGTGAATGATGCGCAAACACGGTATGACGTTAAATTGTATATAACCGGCTCATATCAATATATACATACAATATTTAACGCACGTTCGAAATTCACTCAGATGTTTAATGGCAACACGTGGAAACACGACAATTCCTTGCGACTATGAACTTGACGGGGAACGAGCTGTTCAAACACAAAGAAGGGTTCGGCGACAATATGGACGCTGGAATCAAAATCAGGGTCAAGGTCAAAGATGGCGTTGGCCAAGTACGACAACTATTGGACCGCCTACAGAAGATACAGCTCGGGCTCAGTACACGACAACAACAGAAGTACCAGTAACCGATGATGACTCAACGGACGAAGCAATAACAACACGAGCAACGACCAGAAAGCCGACCCGCAAGCCATCTGGCGAAGGACGCGGAGGTGCCACCGGTAAGCACTTAATTTTATCAGTGTACTTCCATTTTTCTATTCTATGTTTTGACTTTTATGGCAGGTAATAGACGACCTGCCAGCGGAAGGCCGACTACTACATTGGCGCCATCACGCGCCGGATCACAGGCATCAACAACTAACCAGACTTGTACCGGACCATTGAGAACACTCCGCCTAGGGAACAACGTTAGCATAAATGCTGAAAGCATTACGAATCATAGCATTAGAGCTCGTAATGGAAGAACTGGACGGGAATGGGCCACGGTAAATTGTACCAACTGGACATGGCCAGCAGATCAGCTTCGTTATCCCACAATCGTTTCTGAGGTAATTGTACTTCGAAGTAATCGTTATAAAATTATAAGCATTCATCGAAAACAATGTACAATTTGTTAGGTTGGCTGGTGGTGCAACCCAGAGTTCCGAATAACAATTGCCAATGCAATCTTTTATGTGGGTGCAATTGTCGGCGGAATTGGGATTGGGTTCATTGCCGATAATCGTGGCCGCGTACCTGCCCTGGTCACAGCGAATCTTCTGGGTTGTATTGGTGGAGCATTGTCAGCAGTATTCTACACGAACTTCTACATCTTCTTACTCTGTCGTTTTGTAACCGGAATGGCATTCGACAATAGTTTCACAATGATTTATATTCTTGGTAATTATTTGCCAATAATTCGTAATTTCCCGACAAGGCATGAGCCAATTATATTAATTCATTAATTTTACTTACATTTTGTACAGTACTTGAATACGTTGGACCAACATACCGAACCCTGGTAGCCAACTTGTCCATTGCCGTATTCTACACCATCGGCACGCTGATTCTGCCCTGGCTGGCACTCTGGATTGGAGATTGGCGAATATTTGCACTAGCCATTAGCCTGCCTATGTCATTGGCTATTGTCGCCATATTTCTGGTACCAGAAAGTGCCAGGTTAGTCGGAATTCTATGCAAATTGTCGATAATCAACAATCAACTCATTTCGAATTCTACAATTTCTTAACGTCAGATGGCTACTGTCAAAAGGACGAACGAAGGAGGCTACGAGGATACTCCGAAGTTTTGCTAAAGTTAACGGGAAGAAAGTTGATGAAGCCATTTTTGTTGAATTTGAGGTTCGATGAACCGAAATTTTTGTTCGAAATAGGTTTGAAAATTATAACATACGCTTCTAAACACAATTAGGAAGGAGCTCGAAAACTGTACGAAGAATTTTCCCAGGAAGAAGATGATGCCTCACTTTGGGAAGCGTTCAAACGTCCAAGAATTCTGAAAAACTTTCTGTTCCTGACAGTAATTTGGTATGATTTGAAAATATTTTTAGAAAAACAACCTGTAAGGCAATTTTTATGTAGGTATTTAATTTTACAGGGCGCTGATCGCTACGGTTTACGACGGTCACTCTCGTAACATTCTGAATATCGGAGATAACGTCTTCATTTCCTTCACGATTGCTTCAAGCACTGAATTTCCGGCTGATATGCTCCTAATATTCACACTGGATCGTTTTGGACGAAGATGGCTGGCTTTTGGCTCCCTCTGTCTCTCGGGTGTTTTTAGTCTTTTGACCGCCATTGTTCCTATGGGAAGTAAGTTTGGGTTCTTTTCTTATCCAAAGATTTTCAAAAAGTTCAATTTATTCCGCCATAGAGGTCGGCAGCTGAGTTTCGCCAAACGCCTGCCATCTTGCTTGAAATTAAATTACAGCTGCTAGATGGCAGGAGCTTAGCAAAACTGGGCTAGCAGCGACCAAGGGAACTTCTGTATAAAGCACACCTTTTAATTGAAATTGTTCTAGATATGACATTTATATTGGTGATGGCCCTCGTCAGTCGGTTTTTCGTCAATGTTGCCTTCAACATTGGACTCCAATATGCCGCCGAGCTGCTGCCCACTGTCATTCGAGCTCAAGGTGTGAATGTGATTCATATCATGGGCTACGTGGCATCCATCGTGTCTCCGTTCATAGCATCGATTGTACGTTCATTTTGATTAAAATTGTGAATTAAATATGAGTCAAATGCTTAATACACTTGGTAAATCAGGGACGAACCAATCCGGCCTTATCCCTGACACTTCTTGGAATATTTGCATCTGTCGGTGGTTTTCTGTGTCTCTTTTTGCCTGAAACGCTTGGTGAGGACCTACCCAATACTTTGGACGAAGGTGAAGCTTTTGGGAAAAATCAAAGTTTCTGGAATTGTCCAATTTGCTCCAAGTAAGTTTCATATTTAAAATCGTTGTGTGACTTTAATTAATACCATAACATTTTTTTTAATTAGGCCAAAACGTGAAGAAGAGATACCGCTTGAACCTTCCGCCCCGACAGCGGTTCAACGCAGGAATAACATGCGCGCATCACTCCGTGGGGAAGGATTTCGGTCCAGCATTATTTCTAGTTCCTCATCCGGCCGTCGTGTCACACCAGACCATCTCATGATGAACCCGGGTGGGACACTGGGGAGTGACTCTGGAAGGCTGCGTCGCGTTTACACACAATGATGCTAAATTTTAATTCATTCTGCTTCTAAAACTTATACAATTAAAGTGATGTATAAAGAATCCTGTATTAGGAGTCAGTTTAATGATGCGGTTAGTTAAAATTAGCACACCAAAATATATTCTCAATAACATTTCTTTTAACACGAAAATAGGTGACGTAAGTATTTGGTAATTAATTTGCACTCATTAATTGCAACAGTAGTCCAGAACAAGGTGATAAGCCAATTACTTACTTCGGAGTTCTATAATTCTACAAAATATGGCAAATATTCTGCAAATCTACAATCCCCAGTAATATGTACTTGCTCATCTAGCTATAAACACTTTTGTCCGAATTGGGCAAGATTGGACCTTGAGTGTTCAATGCCAAAATAATATTATCATGACAACTACTGAACATAAAACATTTTAAAATTATATTATTCTATAAATATTAATTATTAGTAACTCAAAACAACAATGTATAGATTATATATATAACATAGAGGGACAAATCTTCAGCGAATACAAAAAAAAAGGCAGAATTTTCAGTACAGAATTATGCCAATAATATCGCTGCGCTAATTTTGGATGACTGAGAATACAGATCCATTTACAGATCTACACGCAAGAAGTAGGGCGAACAAGATTGAGCTTTTGAGTATTGTGCCAGTGCAATTAAAATTCGGCCATAGCAAGACTGCTAAAGGTCAAGGTCAACAATTTCAATTTTATCTACCAGGACCGAGATTCCAATTTATGTGGAGCAACAGAAAGAGATAGAAAAATTAGACATTATTACGTTAAGAAATACTGAAAAGCGCCTGAGGATATGTAGAACAAAGAGCAAAATGAAAGGTGGGGGAGAACTATCGAACAATGTTGCAATTTAATTAATTAAAAATAAAAATTTTCTACGCCATACTTCAAAATGCAAAGCAAAGTGAATTTGTAGTTCTATCAGAAATGCACACAGAACTTGTCTGGCGAAAAATAGCACCTCTCAGACCTGACATAACCTTACATAAACAATGCAAAATTGGTCTGGGAAAGACAAAACATCTAAAAATAGTTGAATTATGGATTCAGAATCAAGTACAATGTGACACAGAAGGCGCTAGACGCTAAAGAAGCGGTGGATCATCCGAGTCCGAACCATACAACGGATTGGCCATGCTTACTTGGTCGTGAACTTCCAGAACGGTCGGGCTTCGGCGAAATGGGCAGAAGTTGAAGTACAACGGAAGGCGATTCCGTAGACGTCTGAAGATGTTGTAGCGGATTCCGTAAAATATAAATGCTCCAATAAGAATCAAGGCGGTGATGGCCCAAAATGCACCCCAGATTGCAGAGGCTGAATTACGAATAATGGAGATTGTATTTTGTATTAAAGATTTTTCTAAAGTTAGCAAATATATTAAAATTTTGGTACTTACAATTACTCCCAGAAGCTGCATCAGGCGGAGGCGTGACTGGCTCACGTATTGGAACGCAAGAACCATTTACGTCGTACTCGTAAGTATAAAAGCACTCACAAAGTCCTTTCTTGCCAGTTTTCGTCGTTCGACAGTTTCCACCGATTCCACAGGAGAAGGGGTCATTAGGGTCACATTTCTTCCCTGCAAAAGATCAAGCTCTATTTCATTGTACCAAATTCTTATCTTCTTTGCTTTTCGTTATTCAATGTTCAACGCAGTACCTTCATGACCATGAGTATACAAGTTGAGGCCAGCTAAATTCATGTTCAACGTCTCTGGTTTAACTGACTTCATGGATTTGGGAGTTAAGGTCATATCCGCTTGAACATCATCACAAATCTGACTAACTGAAATGGGTGAAACTTTCAGGTGAATGAGGATGCCATTGCATTTGTCACCACCTGACTTGACGACTTCACACATTTCAAGAATGGCTTCAAAGGTCACAAATAATCCGTTCCTCTCATTCGCATGTAGAGCCTGACTATGACTCGGGAACAAGTTGACTGTGAGGAACAACGTCAGAGGTTCGCCTATTGAAATTGAATAAAAAATATGTGAAACTTGTATTAATTTTGAATGACTCAAATCAGGAGAGCTATTTATTTACCTGAACTCAGATTTGCTGTACTAATATTCCAAGGAACTAGGACTTTCTGTGACTGAAGGTCATTCGATATTGAGAATTTCTGAATCCAGTTCGAATTAGGAAATCCTGACGAATTTGAGCTAAATTGCACAAATGGTTGAGCATCACACCAATGAAGACTCAAATCAATGTTGAGCGGTTCAGTTGTCTGTAATGAAAATGAATGGAAAATTAACACAATTTATAGTTCGATTCGAACAGCTTTGGCCTCTGACTGTAGAAATAGAATTACCTTTTCGGGAATTGGCAAAGAGCACTCAACAATCGAACAGTTATCCAAAATAGCACAATTGCTCGGATCCACTTCCGGGTACTTGACTCTGAGTTGCGAAACCAGGTCCTTCCGCAAATTTCGAACCGCTCGACACAATACTTCATTGCTTTCCGCTGACTCGTTTATCTTGATACCTGGAAGTCAAAAATATATATAAATAAATATGTAAATTCCCTTTCAATTTAAAATTGATAAGCGTAAGATAACACTTAACGATGATAAAAGCCATACTTACACTTGACACTTGACCCAATTTCAGATTTAGTTTGTTTTACTTTAAAAAAAAGGTAAAGTAAAAAAAAGACAAAAAGTAGACGCTTAAGATATGAAGATTTGGTAGATGGTTGATAGGCTGCTAGGCCAAAGCCTCAAAAACGGGCAAATATGCCGGTTTTTCAAAAAGTAATCCAAAATTTTGACATATTATAAATTATTTCAAAGCCTTAAACCCATTTAGTTCAATAAAAGCAAGAAACTATTGAAAAAAGTAATAGAGATTGAACAAAAAATATTTGCCTCTAGACGGATTCGAACCATCGACATCTGGTTTACGAGACCAGCGCTCTAGCCGCTGAGCTATAGAGGCATCTACGAGCGATCCTCCTCCAAAACTCTCACTCAGGTTTACGTGAGTTGTTTACTCTCTGTTCCGTGTTTGCTCTCACTAAACCTAGAGGCTTTAGCTTACCAAATGTCAAGAAGGACAGAAGGGTGACAAGAACTTCGGTCTTCATTTTTGATTGCCTCCTCCTCCAGACACACAAGAGTGACGAAAAACTGCAATTTACATCTTCCACGTAGTTCTACGATGACAGCTAATGAGATTAAAAAATACTGTATCTAAATGTGTACTGTAGGAGTCTGCTGTCTGTGACGTGTGGCGTGAAAGTCAAAAAGTAAACTATTCACTTTCAAAATTTAAAGATGGCGCCGAAAATTCACAAGATTTGAAAATACAGGGTGTACCACGTCAAACTTGCCTGCAGATGTTTAAATGTTATTTTGTTAGTTATTTACGTTTCATTCTATTTATGTTATTATGCGTTGCATAGTTAGTATATCGTTACGTGAACAGAGACATAAGACGACGATACGACCGGCGGCGACAGAAGACAGGCGACGAAGAAGGTGAACCCGTACCATGACTTAGTACCGTTTAGCAGTTGTTAGCATATGCAATTTCAGTAGACGGGACTACTAACTTCCCCG
>JAQFYU010000377.1:0-23534 GCA_034694905.1 Ceratophysella granulata | reverse complement strand
CTAAGTAAATAAATTAAGCTTCCGTTGATACCACTTTACATACAACTCGTGCGCCTGCTTCCGAGAAAATTAGTGACGGACAGACGGACAGAAAGAGCGATTGCATAAGCCCTCAGCCTAGGAGGCCAGGTCTAATAATGTGTTTTTCGATAAAGAAAAGCCTTGACCATGTCATGCCATTCGGGAACCGACCGTCAAAATACAGTTAAAATATTTTCTCTAACTTAACATTACAAAGGAGTCCGTATGATGGTATGGAAAGAACTATTGTTCAAAATGATGACCCCTTTTTTATGGGTACTTACGCTTACGACGATGCATACCTATTCTGTATTTACCTGAGCAGAGAACACCTTCATCTTAACCTTCAATTCACCTTCACCTTCATCTGAATGCATAAGTTCGTGAATCTGAAGGGGTCACTTTTATTACGTAATTAAAACTTACAACAATAGAGAAAATGTTTTAGAGCTTTAGCATCTTTAAGGTTTCGAATCCACTATTATTACATATTAATATATATCGATATTGTCGTATTTCGTTTCCACTATCGCCCAAAATGCTACGATACGAGTTGAGTTGCATATTGCATAGCAAAGCAGCTGCAAAACAGATGCACATTAAAATTGCAGGAATAATGCTAATCATTCTACGTTGAACCTTTTTTTTGTGAAGACGATTTTCGAAATGTCAGTAAAAAATAAACGCGAAAATCAGCACAGACGGAACACGGAACCATGCATATTTAAATGGCTGAGCCAAAAGTTTTATTGCACGCATTAATTTTTTACTTTGCATAAGATACTTATGTTTATAAAAATTTGAGGATCTTGCCCCGCAACTTCTGAGAATATTTCTATTGTTTTACATTCACAGTATTAAATTGAATACTGTTTAATTAAGCAACTCAACAATGAAGTGGCTTATGTGCTATTGTTCGCACTTTTGGTACGCATGCATTGGGCACGTGTATTTTTTTATGGGGGTGATATCGTGAATCGTGCTTGTATTGTATGTATCTCCGTGGATATGCCGGCGAAAACCCATTCTCCCAAAAGAGGATTCTATAAGTACCTACTGTATATTTTAGATTAGAACTCCCTTTGCTTTTTGTGTCTCTTTCCAATCATTTCAGAATTCAAATCCGGAACACGAGGAAGCACCTACCCGGGTATTTGAACATCAAAACCAAAGCCATATAAAATTCAACCTTCAATGCAGTATGAATGTGACACATGAGACATGGCAGGTAGACGCGCATAATATTTCTAATAAGAATTACGTTGTGTTATTATGGATCCTGTCTACTGGCGTTAACAATATTGTAGGCTTATGTTGACATTTCTGTCTAATATGCATATGCTAATGCAGACAACGCGTGGCACGTGGGTAGCGAGTGCAATTTACGGTACTGAGTGCCTATTTATAATTCTACCCGGTATATTCAACACGCTACCCGGTGCCGGCATGGCAAAGTGCGTCGTATGTCGTATCTCGTGTGTATAAAGATTATGAAGCAAAGAATGGAAGAGGAACATACGGAAGTAACGTGTTTCTCCGAAACCAGCCGGGTTCAATGTATTCGGCCCTCAAATCCAATTAAATCCCGGGTCTTCAATGCGGCTTTACTTCATGGACATGGACATTATTATTTTTTATATAATTTATTTTCAGTGTTTGTTAATAATTGTAATATTTGTGGAATTTTTCTTCAACTATTGTTAATTGATTATGAATTAACTAATAAATTTTAACACCGTTTGATCCAGTAGGCTAAATTCTAAGTACAGCAAACACATCAGGCGCCAAGCCTTTTGCTTGTTTTATTGTGGAGTGAAACCGGGTGATGAGATCTTACTCCACCGCAATCTAGACAACTACTATGGCATTTTACGCTTGGGTTTTGGAAGGCATAAGAACGAGACAGAGTGCTACTGGAGAAACTACAACTACTACTACGCCTTCTACCATGCTAAAGCTAGAGCCAAGCCATTCAGCAAAATTCCCTTTTGGTAATGCAATCTAGACTTTTGCGGTTCCCGTTCTTTCCTTGATTCAGATTGTGCCCGGTTCGGATCGGATGCGAAATGAGAAAGTGAACATATGATTCGTTAATGTGTTGCGCTTAGAAATATTTAGACTCCGCAAAAAAAAAGGCGAAATTGTTTGACCAACGCGTGTGATATTTTACGTCCACAGCAAATTTATTATTTAATTCATTTGTTTGTAAGTTGAAGTTGAATCAAAAAAGTCGAACAGACTGAAATAAATTTTACAATAAATTGAAATTGAAATCGACATAATTGCTCTTATGTTTAAACATTAAGGGCGCACTGGTAATTTGAATGTGGCGCCAAGCTGGGACTGGGACAGCCTAGGGCATGATTAGAATTTTACCAACTCAACTGGGTCAACTACAAGTCTTAGCATAGTAGAAGATTCCTCATTTGAAAGCGGGAAATTACAATGAAAAATGGAAATATGGATTA
The DNA here is from genome assembly GCA_034694905.1 of Ceratophysella granulata. Lineage (NCBI taxonomy): Eukaryota > Metazoa > Arthropoda > Collembola > Poduromorpha > Hypogastruridae > Ceratophysella > Ceratophysella granulata. The sequence goes on along the minus strand of JAQFYU010000377.1, from coordinate 21,045 downwards.
ATTTAAATCAGATAAGAGAAATCGAAAGTCATGGAACTTAAGATCTCTTTGCGACATTCTAATTGACCTGTGTTTTGGATTAGAATTCTTTATTAAATTTAAAATGGAGAATATACAACTCAAAATCCTCGCGCCCGAGAACGGCGGAAAATTCAAAATTATTTATAGTTTCTTAATTCTTACATTGACTTTTGCCTCTATTTGATGTTCTACATGTAGTTATATATGATGATGATTGAGGTAACAAGTTTTGCACGGTAGGCATAGCGCTTAGCGCTCTGCGCGCAGAGTTCTGTGCAACTGTATTTAATAGTTAAGATTTTAGTCTTTTATATTTTTTTATAATAATAATAATTTTAAAACATTAGTATTTATAGCATTTACACAATTTTGGTGAAGTCTATTTTTTACTGAGCCTTAAATCTAACGCTAACATCTCTGACGTTGACATGAAACAGTAGCAAGCATCTTGCATTTTGCATTGCATCAACTCAACCAACACACTACGAGAGTGCAAACAAAAACCGGCTCAAGATCGGATATGCGTGGCATACTTGTGAAAACTCCCGGTTCGGAGTTTAGGTAGCCCAATATTCGGATTTATACAGTTACATTCTATAAAGCAACTTGAACGCACATTTCGTCATCTCAAGCCAACACCTCACAAGCTGCTACTATTCTGTTCTCAGAAATAACAGGAAGAGGAAGAGGTTGACTGATATGCAATGCAATGCCAAAAATGCTACTTTTAGTTTTAGTGGGTCCTTTTTAGCAAACACTAGGGAAGGGACATTAATAGGTATATACACCTATAGGTTAATACACCTACATATATGTGATGAGTGCAATAAAATGATGCCATGCTGCGATTTAACGAGTGTACTGAAAAATGCCATGCTCATGTGCTAATTGCAATTGCAAGTTACTCCTAAGCATAGACGACACCCACGCGTTGCCTTGCCTTGGCGCCACTTGCTACTCATTCATCTGATTGCATAAGACAAAAACACAGCGTCGGAATTTGCGAATCTAAAGCTTTTTTGCAATAAAACACATTCTCCATTCCCCGTTTGTCTGATGTAACAGGCGTCACTGCTTACCGGTTCATCCTAGACAGCTTTACTAATGCATTGCATATGACCTACAATAGACGAACTGTATTTTAACTTGGATGCATTATTTTTTCACCTTTGCAATTTAATGTCTGGTGTATTTAATATGATCAACAATGAAGGTATTTGAACAATAGGTCTAAGTACCTCGCTGGAATTATAATTAAAATTCATAATAGGCATTTCATACTACATAATTTTATCTACTTTGCATGTTTGGATGGACAGAAGCCTTGTAATTGTTGACATTTGGTTTAAACTGGAGTGTAAGTGTAGGCACATTCAGGTGTACAATACTATATGTATTAAAGTGCACTAAATGTAACGTGTGAGACATGTAATTGTAATTAGCCAATATTGATTTTTGGTGATTCTCACAATCACAATGCACTGTGCGCAGTATTCCAGTATAAATACAAAAAAATCTTAATCCCACCCACTTAAGTAGCAATTTTTATGTATGCAGGAATAGCACCTGTTTGAATTTAAAGTGAAAGCACACGTTTCAATTCCAAATCCAAACAAGCATTGCTTCTGGTTTATCGGGAACACTTCACTTTACGCTGATTGTGAAAGCGCATTTGCAAATATTTAATATTTTTATAGCGTAACAGGGTTAATCCGTAACCCGTAACACACTCAGCTCATCCATATTATCATTTGCGATTGTAAATTGTAAATTAGAAAATGATTAAATGCTAATGCGTAATGTTATTGTGTTCTACTCTACATACATACATATACTCGCATGCGTGCGGATGGGGATGCCATAAGCCAAGCTATCGGCCATTGTAGCCAACCGACTCGATTCGAGCAGAATTTCAAATAGGCAAAAGCGTGAATTGAGAAGCCCAACACTTGTACATTAATCCGAATATCGAAAATCCATTTACTAACTAATCTTGATATGCAAAGAGGCAGCTCGTTGAGCTAATTTTAGCCTCGTAATTATGAATTACGCACGCACAACACACCTTCAGTCAGGCCATTGTCAAGATATTTAGGATATAGTAAAGTAATTGAGATCATTCATCATTCCAATTAGGGCAACGTTTAACTTAATTAGTATTCCGAGCTCCATTCAAACCAAAACTCCTGACACTTACGTTTACGTTTGTACTATTTAAATCATGCGGTTTTGGTCTGGTAAAATTAATTACGGTTGGTTTAACGATAGGCAGAATTGGGGAATATCCCGCTCCCGCTTCGAATGTGTTCGGATTTCGGACTGAATTGATAATCCACATATATATACTCGAAACTGGAACTGAAAGGGGAGTGCGTCCGGCAAAGACTGACAACGACCCGCAATGGATGGAATGAATGTGTCATTTAAATACTAAAATAGTATAAACACGAACGCACTGCATGAGACCAACTTAATAACGAGTTAAAACTGCTGGTGTTAACAAACTATACCGAAGCTGAAACTCGACATCGGAAATCAGTAGTCAGCTCGACAGAGATAGCTTCGAATATCAAGTAAAATCTGCTGGTATGTAGAATGCATTGAAAAATTTTTAGTAAATGCAAATATGATGACGCTCTTCCTGTTGCTCCATCTTGAGCCGAGCCTGATTGGAATTAGAATTTGACACCAAGGGCATTGAATCTGCGTGGCGTCAAAAAGATTAACTGCAGAAGATGCTCGTCTAAAATCTCTTAATACATAGTGTTGTACCGCTTCCAAAAAACACCAACCTACATATTAATGTTAAAAGAAAAAATATAGGTTTTCAGGTAAGTAAGTAGAATTAGGTAAAATTGATCAATAGATCTCAAGAGTGATTAGGTGCTTCTAGAATAATAATGCGGTTCTCATCTCAAGCAGCGAGCCGACGAGTTCATTTTGTTACCGATCCGATGACACTCAGCACGGCGCCAATAACTCCCGCCCCATGCCATTTAGATTAGAGTGGGCAAATTATGTATATGCAGTTGGAAATTACTGTCATTAAATTACGTAATTTACAGACCTATATTGGTTGTAATTGATAATTTGTAATTGTAAATTGTGATAAATGCTAATAATTTGTAATTAACGTGTTTAAGTCTGGAAAAGTTTGAATTACAATATATTAGTATTTGTGAATTTTAGTAAAAAATTTGTTTTAATATTGCACTTTTGTATGAAACAGTAAAACGTAAAATACAACACATAATTTTACATTTTGTCATTAAATTGTCTCCTATTGCAACTCATTGCTGAAGGGAGTAAAACAAACACGTGACCTTACGTTATTAAATTTAACTTAGGTAACTGAATCTGTAATTTGTAATTAAATTCATAAATGTAGCAGTAATTTGTGTAATTTAATTTAAACTGAGATTCTGTAGAATTAATAACTTGTAAGTAATATCAAATAGTCTTTCCGTATTGCCTACCACCTGCAGCTGGTCAGCAGTATTATTCTCAGAGTCCTAATAAATTTATGGTTCGTACAAAATTAGGTGCTGGTGCTGTCTAGTTTGACCAGAAATTTCAATTTCAATTAATTGAATTGAATAGTCGAATATCGAATAATGTGTATTAAAATTATTTCCTACTGTCATAAATATAATGCCAAATGTTTCCATGCTTTACATATTGTTCTGTATGCTGTTTGAGTGGCGTCGTCAGCCGAGGTGGGCTTGCATGGCTTGCCTTGCAAGGATTTGACTTCACACGCTATTTCCTGCGAGGACCGAAATGCCGCGGAATTCCATTCATATACAAGTACCAATAATTCGAATACAGTATACAGTACAACAGTACAAGACAAACTTTTAATTGCGTCAGCTGTCAGTCAACTAATTTCAAATTTCGGTCGTCGTTCGTGCAGCGTGGTCACAGGTTCCAGGTTCACTTAATTTCCAGTGCTTTAGAAACATTACTGCTTTCAACGTCAAGCTCGGTAAACTTAAAATTCATGTAAGAAATCACAGTTTCATTATTTGTCCTGGTGGGATCATTATTTTGTATTTTGGTTTATGTCATAATGTTATGTTAAATGAAGCATTTTTCATTTTTCTATTTCATGTATGTTATGTGTACTTTATGTCTGTTTCAACAGAATTATGCCACAAAAATCTCCAGCAGCTCCCAAGACCACGAACGAAGGAGGTCAGGCTCCTCAACAAGCTCCAGGAAAAGGAAAAGCTGAGAAGAAGAAAGCAAGAGCACTTCGAGTCGCTGCAGCTGCTGAAGCGGCCGGTTTACCAGTCCCAGTTCGTGGTCCACAAGCTGGTCCAGCTCCAGCTCAATCTGTCACAAAGGAAGCAGATGGGGGTAACTGCCCAGCTTCTGCAGCTCCTGTTGTGGCAGCATCCGAGCCAAAGCCTAAGACTGAAGCAGCTAAAGTGCCGCCTCCAGTCCGAGTTCCAGCTAGTAATGTAGAAATAAAAACGGACAAGTCACCAAAACAACCCCAGAATCAGAATCCACCCGGATCAAAAGCTGAAAGGAGAAAGTCCCAACCGAAAGTTCAACCTACAGCTAAACCTGAAAATACTAAAGCACCAAAGCAGCAACAACAACAACCAGCAGCTAAGAAACAGCCAGCTAAGCCGAAACCTCCACCAAAGGAAGTGAGTCAAAAAGAAGAAGTGTTCCAAGCTGTTCTAATAGCTGACAACTTTAGTACTTCAATATTCGGTCCTGAAAGTCCTTTGCATCAAGAAGTGAGTACCTAGTCACAATACTCTTTGTATTTATTAATTCGACTGGCAGTTCTATTAATTTATTTCGGTCTTTCTCTACAGGGATTGATTCCACTGGTGAACAGGAGTTTATTGGATTACTCGCTAGAGGCCCTCACCGTTTCTGGTGTTCAGGAAATTTTTATCTACTGTTCGACTGACGTGGAGAATATTCGAAGTCATATACAGTAAGTAAGCAAGGCGTAAACAATGTATTGTATCTGTACTGGAGAATGTCAATTGACATACCTCATAAAATGTAAACGTTGACAATGCCATTAATTATAGGAATTCAAAATGGTCTACAATGCCAAACTGCACCATACGAATAATTGTGTCCGAAGATTCTCTGTCACTTGGAGATGCTCTCCGGGATATTGACGGGAAGGGAGTTATCAAAAATGATTTTATTCTGCTGTCGGCCGGAGTTGTGACAAATTTGCCTTTAAGACCACTGCTCAATAATCATAAGGAGATTATTAAGGCTGATAGAGGTGCTGTGATGACATTGGTTCACCGGAAAATGCAACCCGGTCATAGATCACGGCCCAAAACTCAGAGCACAGCAATTGTCCTTAACTCCTCTACGAAAAAAATTATTGCCTTTGACCATAAGCCGACTGGGAAACGTCTTTCTATACCTCTGGTGAGCTACTATTTCTATTTTCTATTTAAACAACATGATTTAGTGAGATGCTTTATGTTTCTGATCACATTTTTAAAAATGTTACACAGGAGAGTATTCAAGATGAAATGGACATCTTTCTGGATACGGTGGACACCGGAATTGCAATTTGTTCAGCTAGTGTTCCGCCACTATTTTCAGACAATTTCGACTTCACTTCTATCAATGACTTTGTACGTGGGATAATGATAAATGAGGAGATTTTAGGTAATTCATTGTACTTGCTCCGTTTGGAGTCCGGCTACGCGAATCGGGTCGTGGATTTTGATACATATCACGGAATTAGGCAAGTGAACCATTAATTCACACCGCTGTGTAATGCTTCGCGTGTACAACTCTAACTAACCTCTCACAATGTTTAGTCTGGATATCCTGCAACGATGGACGTACCCTGTGGTCCCTGACATGCCCTTCGGTTACAGTCCAAATGAAAACGTGTATGACATGGGGAAGAATTTCATCTATAAAGCACGGAACGTCAAAGTGGCCTAGTAAGTGTTGTACTCTACTTTTACTGACTACAAGAAAACCATAAACAATTGATTCACGTCACATTCTCTCGATTAGTGGCACGGAAATTGGAAGGTCTGTCATCATTGGGACGAACACAGAAGTTGACAAGGAATCCAAAATTGTTGAAACCGTTCTTGGAAATGACTGTAAAATTGGGAGAAACGTGAACCTGATGAAATGCCACATTGGAAATAATGTTGTGATCAAGGTGAGTACCAATAAATCCTGGTAATATTCTATTGGTTTTATTCAGGTTCAGGCACGCTAAGATCTCGAAATTTTTATACCTGCAGGCCGGTTGTAAATTAAATTCCTGCATTTTAGTCGACAATACGACGTGGGACAACAAAGAGCTTGAACATACGCTGATTGTGAACGGGGAACAGTTTCCAATTCAAGCTCCATTGGAAGGAGATGTAAGATTATTTTTGGATATATTTTGTGGTCCAAGATTCTCTACAATTTCACTGGTTTTCTTTGTAGGATGAGTCTGAGTCAGAGCAAGACAGTGGCGAAGATGGTTTTGCCGATGATGGAAGTGATGATGGCTTTGGAGAACCAGGCGGGCTTCAGGACGAAGATTATAACAGTGAGTCAAAGTAAGCCAATATATTTGAACTTTAAGGAGATTAACTTCGTTCTCTTCTTCAGTTTTCAGCACGGAAGTAGTTGAGAGCTTAATCCGTGGATTCCGAGAGAACGTGGCCACCGAGAACCTAATACTTGAAATTAATTCTTCCAAGTATGCCTACAACATGTCGTTCAAGGAAGTTACGTTTGCCCTTGCCAAAGGCCTGCTCTCACTCGCTCCAAAAGTATATCCAGAGTTCATGGAGAAACTCTCTGTAAAGCTTCAATTAGAGAAAACGAAGATAACAATATTGAAGCTCAAAGATCTTCTGGTTCATTATGTGAAGACCAGTGTATCACAGAAGGATCTACTTGCAGCAATAGAGGTAGTCTTACGCCTTTCCTAGTTTTTTGTTGTGATTGAGGATTGATGGTCGATTCTTTGCCACAGGAATTTGCCAACGACAACGACTACTTCCGACCCATGTTAGTTCACGTTTTGCACTTGCTTTATGACGAGGATATTCTACCAGAAGATGCGGTAATAAGTTGGCATTCATCGCCATCCCTATATGATGCCGGGGTCGAGCTACGGGTTCTGGTAAATCGTGTGTTTGATTGCTGATTGATAGCGATATTCAGAATTCGCGGGTTGATCTCATTAGTATTTTGATTTTAGTATATTAGACGGGGATTTTAAAGCATTACTTTTGATACGTTGGAAGAGGGTTTTTGGTCAATAGCTCAATATGGTTTCAAGAAATTAATGACGTATTTTCTTCTTGGCAGGTTCGTACATTTGTGGATTGGCTAAAGGCACCAGATTCGGATTCCGATGAGGACGAGTGATATTAATTCTGAGGGTGGGGCAGTATTAAGGTACTTTACGGTTTTCGCATGGAATTCAGGCGCACAATTGTGCAAATTATGCAACACACACATTGTATATTTATATTGTAGAACTTAGTCCACTAACTATAGCTATTACTAATTGTTAAAAATAGAAGTGTAAAGTTTTAGGTGAAAATGAAAACTAAAAAGCAATAATCAATCACAATAGCTAATTAATAGAGACGTGCAATATTTCAATACTTCTGAATCTGAATAAAAATACTATCACAGTTGAACCTAATATTCTATATTTACGCTACAATCGATCAGCAACAGCATCAAGCAAAACAATAACCTAAGCGGGTTAGTAGTAGTCGTATATCTGTGTTGTGACATTGTTCTCAGTTCCACTTGGGTGACTCTCCTCGAATTCAACTTCTAAATTGTCATCCATTTTTATGAAGTAGGTTGGAATAAGCTTGTCCTTCCCTTTGATTTTCATTTGATCACGGAAGACGCATTTAACTCCGCTTTGCATTAGCAAAAGTGCACTTCCCTCCGGAACCTGTAGTGTGTCAAAAATAGTACATGCGATCTTACGATTCTGACAAGATCGATTGTAAAGACGACCAACCTGAATTTTGCCGTTGACTCCGCTTGAATCCATTCTGGAAGCCATGTTCACCGTATCACCCCAAATATCATAATGTGGCGTTTGTGCTCCAATGACTCCGGCAATAATAGAGCCACTGTCGATGCCAACCCTTAGCTCAAAGTCTTGAAAGGCATCCTTGTTAATACTTTTCAGTCGGACCATCATTACAGCTGCGTATTTGACCAGCGTGACTAGAGTTTTCCTGCGTTTGTCCAAGCTAGGAAGTATTTGCTGGTCTTGACTTTCTTGGCTTCGACGCATGGACATGTAGCTAGAAAATCAGAGTTTCCGTTAGCCTAGCACTAGCATTTGCCATTTTGTAATTTAAACCCGAATTAGTTCTTACTCAAAATCTCCAGATTGGTAGCGAGACGAAGAGCTTGACAAACGCCCTGTTTCTTGAACTTCGAGTCCACAGGCTGCCATGTACGTGCTACCAATAACTTTGATTTTTTCAATATCTTCAAATTCTAGGAGTGCCTTTGGAATGGAATATGAACTTCGTTCAAGGTTTGTCAATTTCCGATTAGAATTCTGATTTGTTCGATCTTACATTGTCAAAATCAACGATGATTTCGTTCAGCAACTGCAGACACTTGATTCCATGGTCGTTGAGATCAGTTTCAGTGTAGAAATCCATAAAGTTGGGAATCGAAGCAAACATGACCGTAACGTCAGTATAACTTCGACTGTAACTTGCTCCTATTCGTGTTGGATCCAAGTAGATCTTGGCTACATATAGGAGAAATGGTAGCCAAGTGTTAAATTAGAATAGAAGCAGGAAGAGCGCATATTTTTTAAAACTAGCTTACCAATTTGCATGGGCAAAATATTGTGAATTAAAATATCATTAGTTGCATGAGCCATGGAAGCAGCCTTGTGTTCTTCTGTAAGCTTCTTCTTCCATATGAAGTCCAGTCGGTTGATGTATTCCATCTATTCAAAGCCAACTGTTTTTATTGATGCACATGGCTATCTTCTGAGGTTGTGCTACAATAGCATAAGTATTACCTGTCTATCCATGATATGGAGAAGGAGAATTATCTTAATTATGTAGATGAGATGAGCGTAAACTGGATCTGTAACTGCTGGGCTGTTCCCTATGGGTTTCTAAAGGTTTCAATGAAATTTAAATGTTTATTTCCATGAAATTGAATTTTGAGATACAAGAGAGCAGCTTGACTTGCTGCTTCAAGAAAAACTTACGCCAAAAACATGCTTCCTGAAGTTGAACATCGTCACGGCATACCCCGTTATTGAGAGTATACATAGAAGGATCTTGACCAGGAAATTGATCCGGAAGAAGCCATAAATGGCGAGTATTGCCAAGGTGCAACTGTATGTAAAATACTTGGGAAGCATTGGTCAAATTAGAACTAGGAACTCAATTAACGAAGTATACCTTATCTTACCCATGGGTTTGGACAGTCTCCAGAAAGCCGCCCAGAATTTTCATCCTCTTCATTGTGATTGGCATCATAGTCACATTCTATCTGCTCAAAAGAAACATAATTTTCAAGTTGTTGAACTACGAAACGAATATTTTGATGTTCGTTTGCGTTATTGATACCACATCGATTATGGCGAATGTAGACAGCACGACGGCGACGCTGATATATATCACAGTACGTGAGACCCATCTTCGCGTTATGCGATTGGCAACTTTGTAGAAGTATAGAACAATTGGATTTTCAGGATCTGGAATGAATTCATTTTCTCGATGTGGATCCTTAATTCTATTCCAAATGTAACTGACCCAAACGTAGGGTATGAGTATCAGCAGGTAGCAGGCAGCAATACAGAAGGCTATCCAGAGAACGATGTGGTCGCTAGAAGTGGTCAAATATGTGTACAACTCTCGCCACATTTTAAAATTAGGAATTGAGATACGGAGACACTCACCTGGGCATAATTAATGCTTGAATGACACCCATACAAATGAGTACGAACAGAGCACACACTATGTAGTACTTGAATAAGGGGTCAGGTTGTGTTACAAATTGCTTTTCAAAGCTCCAAGAATCGAAGTTCATGAAAAGGTGGTTCACAGATTCTCCGAGATTATTATTACCTCCGCACCACTGACTTAAAGAATTAGAGTGAAATTAATATATTGACTAAAATGTCAAAATGTGGAGTAAATACGGAACATGTTTGCAAATTACTCTATTTTACGAAGCGGCATATTGTCTATTGCTTCTTCCATTTGTTTATCGACTGTATTCCACATGGATCTCAAAATATTGACGTGGTCTCCAGTCACGTCTGTCAGTCTTTTCTCATATTTCTTTCGGTTATTGATTCGTCCCTGTAATTCAATTCCAATATATGTAGTGAATGCCAGAACTTCAACAACGCTTTGGGAACATTCAGAAACGTCTTACTTGCACTCCAGATTCAGAGCTGGTTCGAGTTGTTGGGAAGCTATTTCCTTCGCCGTCGATTTTCGCACTTTTTGGTGCATATTTGGTGTTTGCGTTAGCACTTGAATTAGCCAAGCCTTCACTGGAATTCAATTCTTCCTCATCCTCTTGCAGGTCCTAATTCATGAATGTAAGGTATTACCAAAATGCTTATGTTGTTAATTTTTTTACAGTATCATATCCGATGTTGTACATACTTCATCTCCACGCTTGGGTACGACTAGATAGGTTTCAATATTGTTGTCTGTCAAATACTTGTCACGATAAAATGCACGCTTGTACGAAAAATCTCCGACATCTGAACCCAGGAAGTCTCGAGTTTGTCGAGTGATATGGACTTTGCTACACAAAAATCAAAACGCTGGCAATATATATAAATTGACTAATCTTGCTTTGTAATTTTTTCATGTGGTTCTTCTTACCCAGGTTTTCCAGCTTGTTCCATGTGATTTGCAATTGTGACATCCTTAGACCAGATATCATACTGCCATTTATAAATCCCAAGCAGACCGCTGATAATGTTCCCTGAATGAACTCCAATTCTCATTTCAACATTAACTTTGAGCTTCTCTCTGAAATATTCAACAAACAAAAATTAAATGTAACAGTTCAGTCAACATCTTTCAAAGGTCAAGAGCTCTGTTACCTTACACCTTTAATGATTTCAATCATTTCTAAGCCAAGTAGAATACAGTTCTTTGCATGGAGTGGTGTTGAATTTGATAATCCTGAAACACAGTAGTAGCAATCACCGAGAAGTTTTATTCTTAAACAGTCGTGTTTCTAAGAATTCAAATCAGAAGAAAACAACAACAATCAATATTATTTAAGGCTTCAAATTAAGCGTGTATTTCAAACTCTACCTTGGCGGCTTGATCGAAACGACCGAAGAGTTGATTCAAAGTTTCTACGAGCTCTTCCGCACTCAGCCGTACCGTGAGCGGTGTAAAATTCACAATGTCCGCGAAAAGAATCGTCACGTCGTTATGTCGCTCAACGAAGAGTTGACTGCAAAATTAAACCAAAATAATTAGCTCCGAAACCAGAAAACTCGGTAAAATAGCAACGGACCAATAATAATGTTGGCCCTTCCAAAATACCTGAAGGGCTTCTTTCGCATGACTCCATTTTGATTATTGTTCGACCCACGCGGCGAACGATTGTAGTTGGTGCTTTCAGATTCCTCCATTTCCTGAAACACTGCCATCAGCTCTTGCTTCACTTGTGACGAAATATGAGTTGGTAGAATACTGTGAAGTAGTTGTTCCTGAAAGAACAAACTGTTAAGTTTAATCCGGTAATGGCATTAGCTCAAGTGTTTGGTAACGTTAAACTTACCTCTTGTTTGGTTTCATAGTCTTTCTTAATAGTGCTTCTAATATATCCACGGCGATCCAGAAAAGCTCGCCTGACCGTGACCTCACTTAGGAGCTTCGAATAAATTCCAACGAAGTTCCCACAAAAGTAGTATACACCGTCAGCGATTGTCTATTTATGTAGATGTAAAGAGAAAAATATCGAAGTTACTTGACTTGACTCGGCAGCTACATCCTTATACGAATCTTTGTCGCATTAGGACAGTGATATCGTCTGCGTTTGCTAAGTCAAGGATAAGATTCTTGAATAGGCTTATAGCGTGAAAACCTTGAACTTGACCTTAGCAAATGCAATGTGCATGTATATCAAAATCTTGATTAATTTCTCGAACTTCAAAATATCAATATTTCAGTACTATATTTGTCTAATTGAATAATATGTATAATACCCTTCGTGTTCTCATCGGTGCATCAAATATGGAGTAGAGGCAACCTCCAGAAACTGAGAGATGAACCACGCTGACCAGAACGCCGAGAATAATGGGTTGATACTTCCGAGGTAGCGGAAGGAAGAAGTAAATTATAATTAGCGTTTGGAAGGCTGAAGCAGTCCGAATCCTAATTTCTGGCTTAGAATCAAAATAGAAATAGAGAGAAAGTCCAATATCCGATCCCATAATTACAAAAACAATCACAACTGAGCAGACGATTTGAGCCCATTGTGCATCCCGAAATACTTTTTCATCACAGATTACGAAAAATATTATGAGGCAGCAGGTAGTAATTATCACATGGACGACGACTTCTGGAACCACATCTTTCAGGTTCTGTTCCTGAAAAAAAAAACGGATTCCAATTCCAATTAGCGGACTTGCTTGGATAGTTCGATTATGTAATGTACAACTTTCCAAATATTGACTTACGTTGTTGATATTGCTGATGATGAGAATTGAAGTCATGTAGGTTACGCTAATAAATATTTGTAACATGAGATACACGTTGAAGTAGGCATTTTGAAGTCGTCGAGCGTAACGTTTGTACAAGTCACCCAAGCCCTGTGACCTGAATGTGTTCTGAAACCATGACAAACCAAATATATAAACTTAGCTAGCAAGATTTTAACAATAGAAGACTTGGCCAATTGATCAGGTATCCGGAAATGAGATATTTAAACAGAAATGAGATATTTAAGCAAACACGAGGAGTTTTTCCGTTGGACGCATATTGAAAACTGTTTTGCTTACCCTGAGAGAACTCCATGACCAATTTCGATCATCAACACTATGAAAACTCTCCAATGTGCTTGCATGGAGCAGAGAAATGTTGCTGCCACGTCTGGAATGTAAGCTCATGGAATTCCGGGTAAGAATTCCAAGTCCCGATAAGCTATCTCGGCTCATCGTCGAGGAAGAAGTTGAAACAGATTGACTAACTTAAAGCAACATTATTGTTTTATTCAACTTGAGTACACAGCAACAGTGACGTGTGCTTTTACCGTTCAACTTGATGCATATTTAGCTTTTCAAACACAACACTCTCCATTTAAGTTTGAAATGCGAAATGCATATGATTAGCATAGTTCATTTTTGTAATATAATAATTATTTCATCCCAATAGAATTCAGGCCATGTTCCGGGCTATCGTGTCAGGATTCAAAAATAAAATATTCGCGGAACAGTTATGGTCTTCTACTGAAACAATAGCCACGCTTCTGCGAATGAACATTATTGCCAATCAAGACATATGAACATCAAACTAAATTAGTCTACGTACACAACACACCCTTTTCTAGTACACGTGTCACGTCATGTCAAAATGGAACTTGGCCAAATTCTGATGACTGGAAAACAATTCACTCAAACTTTTCATGTATTATGCTGCTCTAAGCCTAATTAGCTTCCGTATTCACAAGTAGCTAAACCGTACTGATTTATACTATAAGGGAATTTAACTGAACTAAACCCTGCTGCCTGCCGAATCATAATTCTTCATCTATTGATATTCTATGTACTTGCTCCGTTGTTTGTAACTCAATCCTTCTTCCCGATTGACTTTTGCAGCCGTATCTCCTTCTGACGCACTGACTTTTATCTCACTTCTATTCAACTCTGCAAAGAACCGAGAATTAGGAATTTGCATAAATATTTATACATCAAGACATGTTTATGTACCACCTACTCCTGTGTATGACTACCGACTTCCTATTCAACTGTGTCTGTACCTGTGAAAAGACTCTGCAGAAAATGTAATTCAATTAGAATTACAAGCTTCAATTCACAAAAGAGGAAGTTTAGAACACAAACACTTTCTTCGTGACAAAATCCTTGACAGAATTCTGTGCTTAGCCCAACGAACTACTAATCTGAGCCTGACCAGGACATTCTGATACGTTCCAGCGTTTTTTAATCAGTGTGTGATGTGATGAGAATGACGAATGCGCGTAGCAGCCTTATCTCTTCCACCTTAATTACACAACAAATACATAGTCGAACCAGGCCAGGATCATTCAGACTTCAGTGAGCCCAGCTAGCTGCCCATTTAAACTCACGTATAAATATCAGTTGAGCAATAGTAGTCAACCTACCAATTAAGATTATTACTAGTGTTCCATGTGATAATATGACACTAGCCATTCAACCGAGGGCATCCTCTTGTTAATCCCGTAAACAAAAGCGACTATATCGCGAGATTGGAAACTCCAATCCGATACTGAATACATAATCAGACATGAATTGAATAGAGTAACAATCTCGGATCAGGTATCAGGTCATATGTCCAACTTTAAATGAGGTCTATTTTATTTTTGTATAAAGCTCGACTAATTTTGTAAATAGAGATTTGAGATGAACAACGAAAACAACTGGTAACTAGATATCAGCATTATCTATCCAATACTAAGAAAGAAATAGTAGAAGTCTACATTTAGGCATTTTATAGGAACAACCATTTTTCAGGTTAAACTTAATTTCATTTACGAGATCTTACTGCTCTGCATCAGCTGTTCGGCGGACATTGTGGGTAAAAAATGGCTGCCAAGAGTTGAACTATGTATCCACCCATGTAATTGTCGTATCTTTAGTTGCCACGGTCTCTGATTCTTACAATTAAAGCTTGAGATTTCTTAATAATTTTATCTGAAAATATTCAAAATAAACACGTATTTAGTAGCGGAATTCAGATATTGCAGGCAGTTAGTTATCATGAGCATTCCGAGGTTTACTTATATACTCACCTGCCTTGTCACACATTCCACCATGATCCAGTTTAGCTATATTTCTCAAAAAGTCGCTCACAGCTCTGAAAATCTTCGCAAAACACTTCTCGTCCTGAAACAATATTGTGGCGTCATGGTCCAAAACATAGAAGATACAGTCGAATATAGCGTCATACTCCATTAAGTCCTCCTGCAAGGGCAAATGTCCGATGATAACAGGAACCACCTGCAAGGCGTCAGATTAGATAGTAATCAGGTTCATAATGACGTTTAGGTGCTCAGTGGTGATTAATTTGTAAGACTAACATCCATGGGGGACATAAAATCGTAGAAGACAGGCACAATCTTGGCCAAGGCACAAATAATATTTTCCTTTACACGAAGGTTGCTCTCATCCCCGATTCGTTCCAGAAGACCACCGTACAAGACGGCATCAAATTGTCTAAAAGTCAGTGGATACGATTTTAAGTAAAATATACTAAAAGTTACAAATATTTAAATGTATTTTATGGAATGTTTCTTGTTTGGTCAAAGAAAATACATAGTATTGTTTGTCGGTTTTTTTTATCTTACTCAGCGACAGCCTCCTTGCAATGCTTCATCATTTCTCCAAAAGCAAATACGGTGTTATTTCGAACAGAATCCTCCGAATCTCTGGCACTTCTACACAAGAATTCATAGATTGGTGAGAGATGACCGGCCACGTTTGTCTTCAAGTGCTTCATGGATTCTCCGAACATTCCGGTTATCGTTTCTCTCTCAACGGACCATATAGCATCATAAGAAGATGCATCGCAGTAATCCTAAAAAGAACGTTGACGAACGTGAATTTTGTACTTTATAGTTCATCAATTCAGGACTTTCGTAGTTTCAATAGTACATTGTAGTAACTTACACGCATTCTCAGAGCAAAGATTTGGATAAGGTCGCCAAAGAAGGCCTCGAACTCATTGGATGGAATACAATCTCCAAATACGTCGATCACGCCGACAGCTGTCTCCATCAACACCTCAATCAATCTTATTTCCTCAAGGTCACTCATGTTTTTGAAATTGGAGTACAAAGAACTGCTCGTGTCTACTGTGTATGCATTCTGAATACAGAAGATAAAAAGTCTTTAAATAGGCACTCCCACTTAGAAGCGAATAAGATATGAGTACCAAAAGTACTTACAAGGCATGTAAATGCGCTCAATATCATCGTTCGAATATTGTCTTTCAGCTCAGGCTCCGCCTCGAAAGCTTTTGGTCCGAAGAGCGAAAGAACCGTTTCCATGCAACGAAATACAGCCGTCCTTAAAGCTGGTGGTTGATGACTTGCCACACAAGTTCCATGGGCAATCTTTCCTGCCAGTTCCAACAATTTCTTCCTTACAGCTAGAATAGAGTGTATCGGCAATAAAACAATAGAACGGGCCTTAATTCCATCTATGAAATACGAATAATGGGGAACAATACCATGGGAGTCTGAGTCCTCCTCTGTCGAAGATGTTACGTCGTCCACATAGCGACAGAATTGAGTCACGCTGTCAATTGCAAAAACCCTTAGGCTCTGCTCACGTATTTGTGTCAATATTGTTGCAAAACTCTCCAAAATTCTCAGGAGCGTATGGCTATCAATCCAAGGCCTATTCAAAATAATGATATTTAGATGTTACGTTTCTATTTTATGTTTTAAGTCCTTCGCACTCTCTCAACCATTACCTGACATGCATAAGGCACCGCAGTATTGAATTGATGGATTGTATCTTCTCGTCCACGTAAGTTTTCCAATCACCATCTTCATTCATTATGTCCTGATTGTCAGGCCCTTCGGGTGGGAAAAATGCGTCAATATAGTAAGTATCTTCCATAGTCTCGTAGAGAAATTCTGACGTAGGGTCAATTTGCAACTCCTCAAAACCCCGCACTAAGATAGATAAAACAGTATTCGCAACCTGTCGTTATCAATTGTCCATTCTTCTCAAGAACTACGGCTAATGGTGCATATACACAGACATATTCATTATACATTGCTGTTGTCAGACTAGAAAGCAATGTTGGAAACGTTGGAATCATAGTTTGTTAAAGAAATGAACACAGAAACATTTTATGACTGGCGATTGACTGGGTATGACCCTGGCGCGCTGACTTTGTTTCCTCACTTTCGTACTTGAAACAAAACAATATTTAACAAACTACATATTGATGAGGCGCCATTTAAATAAAGCGAGCATGACAAGGAAATGTTACAAAGAACAGTATTACTCAGATCATTTTCCGTCCTCTTGATGGAGCTTGTATTATTCCTAGGTGGTGTCAACTTTATTCCAGAGTCCTCAAAAGGTGCTCCGGAATTAGAGAAGTGGTCGCCTCCAGCTAGTCCCAATACCATGTGTTCCAAAATTTCGAAATAATCTCGTTTTCCAAGTAGAAGGGCAAGTTCACCGTCCACGCAACCAAACCAACTGTAGACTGATTTTCGAACCAACGGATGTTTAATCGAAATCAGAGCTTGACAGGCGTGTTCATAGAACTTGTGAATGTGAGGCTTAGAACGTTGCGGCATGGTCCTGGTTAGGGCTTCTAGTAAATCTAAAAAAATCAAATTCATTTAGGACAAGCGCTGAGCTTACGACTTCTGTGTGACTTTTTGGCATGAGTATTTCCCGCTCTTGCGTGACTCCGATTCATATATATCCGTTATATGATTAATACTATTTCGAATTCATAGAACTTTGGGTCGCATTGACAATTTTACTCAACTTGAGGTCCCCTGGACAAAAACCCTTATACTTGGTGAAGCACGGCTCCATACCAAAAACTCAACTGGAGTAGTTGGATTTAATAGTAGCAAGCAAAGCAAGTTGGTGTGAAAAGTGTGTCTTACTGAAGATACTGGCACAAATGAGGAAATCCTCTTTGGTCACTGCGGAATTAATAGTGAGTACTACTTGGTTCAAGCACCTGACAATGAAGTTATATTCCGAACCAGCTACAGCTTCTTTCCCATAATTTACTGTAAATACATAAACATGAGGCACAAGATCAAATACCATTACTAAGCATATGTACTTATACATTAATACTGGAATTGTCTTACCAACAGTAGCAAGAATATTCAGACAATAGTTTTTCGTCACTTTAGACTGCGTCAGCAGGAGTTTCTGCCCAAAGTCAAAGATGAAGTGCTGTCCAGTTTTTCGGAACTCATCAGTAACCACTGCCAGTTGGAGCGCTTCCAAGCGTCGCTTAAATGTTTCCTCCCAGTAAAGCGGAAGACCTTGAGCTTCACAGGTTAAATCTTGAAGAGAACTTTGAATTTCTTTCACAATGGTCTCCATGAACGATCGCACGAAATTCTTTCTCTACAAAATTGACATTTTTAAATCGGAATTTAACTGTTACATTCATCGCACTTGTAGATGATTTGAATCTAATATCCAAAATTGAATTGAATAAACACTAACACCAATGGCGATCATAAGTTCGGTTATCGCAAACCATCCGCATTCTTTAGCCAGGGGATCCTCCTCCATCTTGAACTGCATAATACGACCCATAAGTAGGGGGAAGAAGGAATCAAGTTGTGGAACATGAACGATTTGGTTAATGCAGTAGCCGAGGAAGAGGCAAACCGCATACTTCCAATAACTTGATCTTTCCCATCCAACAGGAATGCGAGCTTGATGAGGAGGAGGAATTCGGAACAGTTTTTCCTAGAAAAGATGGACATAAGAACAGAAGCAGTATCAACACCTGTGCTAACCAGAATTATTTAGCTTCTAGAAAGTTTTAACGTAGAATTTACCGTTACAATAATCAGAGATTTCAGAGTCTTTGATTGGTTAGCTACACAAGCAAGAAGATTCACTCCAGCTTCCAAATACTGGCTGCGCTTCTGCAATTCGTATATTTTCACAGTTCCCTCGGTTTGTCCTTCCTCCAGTGCGCGAATTATAAGAGAAAGTATTAACTCTAGTACTTTTGGCCCTGCTTTCTCCATAACCTGTTAGTAAAAAGCAAGTTGAAATTTTCAAGCCAGACAGGTCAACATTAAACCTGTATAGCATTAGCTTTGCGCGAATTGACCACTTCACTTACTTCCGAACTTCTGTCAGTACACAGGAGACCCTGCAACGTAACGGCACAGGAAGTGACTGTCAACTGAGAAATGTTTTTTCGAAGAGCTATGCGTAGAAGTCTTTGAAAAATCTGCTTGGAGTGGTGATCAAATTCGAAGGACTTGCTAAACTTCAGTGTGCTTGTTTGGAGTAGCTGAACGATTTGCACAATGAGATCTTCTTGGTTAATCTGGTCGATGTTATCCAACATACTTACGGCCATTCCAAGGAGACCATAGTCGAGAACCTTAACATTTTAGTTTGACTGATTTTAGTTCGCATTCACAGAATTGTACCAAAGCATGTTTAGACCGTTATTCTGGTAAACAGAAAAGAATTAAACTTACACAGTCTTCAAGTTTTCCAACGATTGAGGTAAGAACGCTAATGCTGACACATTTTGATCGTGTATCGTCTTCATTACTTTCCATAATGCAGTTGGTCATCAGGAACTCCTTAAGAAATCGCATTGCAACTTCCAGGTCACTAAACGTGATGGGTTCAATCGATTGCACGTAGCTGGAATACATGGTCACCGCTCTCTGCACAATATAGTATAAAACAGAGAGAGAATTAATATTTTCTTTAAAAAAGCGAGCAGGATCAGACAAAAATTTAATACTCTATGAATAAGCATGTTTATTCGACCCATTGTTTAACTGAATCACAGGATTTCAACAAGTTTGACAAAACTTCCATGAATCTTGCATCATTAAACCCAATCCACAAGGGTTCGGCGTCTTCAAAGTCAGACAAAACATGTGCTGCCAAAGTAGCTAGGTTCGGGTCCACTGGGTCTTCACAAATCGTAATTTGAACCCACTCGGTCACACTGCAAGAGATCAACCTTTTATTAGGACACAATTATGTAGTATATGAGACTAGCGAAGGTAGGCGAAGCTAGAATTTCGGGCAGCACCGCTCGCTCACTTCTCTCAACACTCTCTCACGTCAACAGGCTAACTTGACCCAACCAAATAGTCACTGATTTGGGAAACGATCTCTTCAGTCAATTCGAATCGTAGAGCCTTTTAAGCCTTGTGGCGTTTTGCAATGGACTGACGGACTGAGACTGCTAACTAATACAAACAAACTGGTAGATGATGAAGCTGTAGATCGTAGTGTAAATCCTCAGTCTGTAGCATAAAAAAATCGAAGCTCTGTGATCAGTTTTGACGGAGGAGATCTAATTTTCTGAACTCAATTCCTTATGGACGTTTAACATTGCGCCCAAAGGTGGACAAAACCCGTAAGCGTGTTGCTTACAGTTGTCGCGAGCGTGGATGAATGGAATGCCAGGCATCTCTAGAATTTGTGTTCCTTATTACTACGCAAACTATTAGCTGTTTGAGGGCGGCTAGTTCTTCGGAATTTTTATCTTGAGCTTTCCATTCGTTGGACAAAGTAATCAAAGGACGGATTGGGTCCCCCAAAGTGATCTGGCCACCTTCTGCGCCCAACGCTTCCTGTTGGAGGTACATAAATAAAATAGAGTAGTAACATCTAATTGATCCAATACATGCCTTTTTCCTATGATCATATGTTTAATATGTGCATATTATATTGCTTGTTATATTATTGTTTTGTTCTCAGCTTTTTCTTTGATTCATAGTAGTGCGGCTCGAAAACAATAAACTATTGTATGAACGGGTTCTGATTCGCTGACATGACAGATTACTTGGAACTCAATATGTTGACTAGAACCAAACTAACTCATTTTTGTAAAACCCAAAACCCATGCATCATTGATCATTGTACATCATTGATATTGCATCGTGATTCGTGATTGCGTAGTATTGCGATAGCATAATTAATTGGGTAGTGATTGCAATGCACCCTACCGCTCTGATAGGGTGCATTATGCTTAGTAGAGTAGAGTATGCGCCTTAACTGCTTTTTAGACCAAAAGGTCTTATGGGATGGTCCTGTCTGTCCGTCTGTCCGTC
>JAQFYU010000376.1:0-23554 GCA_034694905.1 Ceratophysella granulata | reverse complement strand
TTGTGCTTCGTTTCTTAAGTTTTTGCACAGTTCTTGTTTGTATATGCATGGCGTGGCGTGGCGTGCACCGCATAAAAAATGTTGAGCTATAGCTAATATTTCTTAAGATAGGGTTCGCTGGGCGAACACATTAATTAAATATTGTGCGCGTCGTCGGCTGAAGCTGAAGGTTTGCATGTAGCTACATTTTTTATTGCAACTATTTAGGAAATATTTATTAGTCCATCTGTTCTCATGTGCATCAGCAATCCGTACGTGTATGCATGATACAGATACACCCTGCAACAGCTGAATGTGAATTAATGAGATTGAGGCATACCTGCTCTACTCTATAAAATAAACTAGTGTAAGTATTGCGAATTGCGATGTTCCACCTCATTGCCAAGGTTAAGTTCAAGTTTGTTGCTGATTGACTCGTTCATCGTTCCTGTAGGTCTCAATTAAAAGGCTTATGAATTTTACAGTGCAGGAAGAAGAAGCGGCTTTGGATTGGAGTTGATAACGTATGATTTACTAATGGCCGAGTAAATCACAGTCAAGCTGTGAACTTTTTCGAATAACATAACAAAAATCATTAACATTTAAGACAAGGGGCAATACGTAAACAAAAAGTATGTAAATAAGGAATACAACCCGCCAACCGACAACGCAATTTATATTTTTCACAAAATAAATTATGCAAATTTAAAATTCGACCCAAGCAGGCGCCCAATTCGAAGTAAAGCATACAGCGCCATCTCACAGAGGAAACTTTGAAACTGGACACAAATCAACACGGTTCGCCTTCACCTTAAAAAAATTGTTTGTTTGTCGGCCATCTTGGTTTTCCTGGGCAGATGGTGCGAATTTACTTCCATAAGGTTCCACGTGGCTTTGACATTGATTTAAGTTACCACACCGCTTTGCCATATGCCTCTTAACGGAAACCTGGAAACATTTAATTTTAAGGTGTGTTAAGGAGGTGTGAAAGTGAATTAAACAAAACACTGAAATCTTGAAACTGGCTGGACAAGAAATAATAATAAACATTTTGAAATGGGAAACTTTCATACCTTGTTCGGAACTTGTTACTTTAAGCCCGGGCTCAGCACCGCATCGATTTCAGTTTTTTTAAGTTGCTAGGTGCTAAATCATACACGTTTGGCTTGGGATGAGATTTCGAATTTAAGCGTGAAGGAGTGCTGAAAAATGGATGATTAAGTGTGTCCTGAACACTGGTTTAGGCAAAACTTTGCCTCGTTTTCTACATAGTAAGTATTGTACTTCTTCGTTAGGCTATCAATTACAAAAAATTTCAAAGCCCAGAGGTACGCCATGAGTTTGAAGATGTGTTTATGTGATAAAGCACAGGAGAGAATTCCGTTCCTTGAGAATTTGCATGTTTGGTTTGATGGAAGATTGGAAGATTGCTTAAATGCACTTCTGTTCTATAAGCAAAGCATTCAATGCTGCACAAATAATGCAAAAAAAAGTTCTACATCTTTGGCTGTTTAATTTTAGAACAGATGATAAGGTGTTTAGTGTTCACGTGACGTATTAGACTTGACGTAATACGTGTCAGACCACCAAACAAACGGATATCTGTATGTACTTACCGGTATTTATATAAAAAAAAGTTTGCTCAATTTTAGAAATTTTTTACATAAAAATTTAAATCCAAACTTCATATAATGATCGTTCACTAGGCAAAATTAAAAATGAATTCCTTTTCCAATTAATAATTCGAATGATTTATTCAGTGCAATGCTACATTAACCTGCACTATCCCAAATGTCGACCAGATGAGCAAGTTTGCCTATGCGCATGCGCGGTATGCTAATTCTAGTTTAGCTAACTTTTCAAAATTAATTTAATTAATTATTTTTAGTACAATTTTATATACTTAAACTAAATTTTGATCAACGTTCAGTAAGTTTGCGTATGATCAGTATATGTTAATTCTAATTCCAGTTTAGTTTACTTTTACAATTAATTTGAATTATTTTCTATTGCAATTTTACATTACTTATACCGACAGGCGGCGAGCAAGTTACGTACGCGCACTATGCTAAACCTATTACCCGCCCTTCCATTCATAAATCCGATTGAATTGAATTCTACAAAGGTATTTACGATGCCTAATTAAAATTAACGTAAACAAGAAAAACCATGCTACTTATTCATTCATCACAATGAAAAGTTCAATACCCTGAATGAATTATCGTAAACAAATTCATAGAACAATGGAAACATTAGCACTTTTAGCGTAGAACTAAATATCCTGAATTCTTGGAATTTGATGCTGGCCATTGGCCACTGATACACACACATGGCTTGGCGACAAGCCATTCATTCATTAAGCTTAAAGCTTAGCGTAACTGAGTTTTTTTATTACTTGATTTGGAGCCAGGAAGGAACGAGGAGGCACAGGCAACAGACCAGACACATAATCGAATTTCATAATGGCTTAAAGTTAATGTTAAGTGTAAGTCAAGTCTTCTATGTATTGACAATGACTGTGGAGACGTGTTTCGTTGACATAATCTAATCTGTAACTACATCCTTGATTAAGGTTGATGTAACATGTAAGTAACAAAAGGAAGTAGTTGTAAAGTTTACAGATTCAAGTCGCGGAGACAGGTTCACGTTCAATGTACAAATTCAATGAGGCTTGTTTGTCGTTTCTTAGACCAATTTTCTGGTTCAGTAATGTATTATATTTTGGAGTGACTGACTACAGGAGCTGTAAAGTAAAGCTGAAGTATAAAGTAGAAAAAACGTGATGATCATGTCAATTTTAAGTAAGTAACTTCATCTTGGCTGCTTGGCGTTGGTGTTTTTCCGCAGCCTACTTAAACAAGGACAAATGACTACGTGGTCCTAGTAGACTTTAGTGTATAGTATGTGTGTGTGTATTTAAAATTTTAATTCGTGATTTCCCATCCCTCCCCGTCAGTCTTTTTAACCAAAAACTTGAATGTTGAGTCATGAACTTGTACATTGTTAATGTAACATGGAGAGATTGGTGTTTGGAGGGAAATAAATTAGGAGAAGATCTATTGGCCAACTAAAGCCTGTATTTTGTACTCAACTGCAATCAAGTAGTAAGTTTTTCCTGAAAAACAGGTTCAATTTGATGGTAGAAATTATTGGGTGTAATTTTGATTGTAAGGAATTTGGAATCTGAATTCGAAAATGTAATTGTTCTTGGTTGTAGATTGTAAATCCGTAAGAATTGAGAGATTCTAATTAAATTCAGATGACTTGCCACATTTTACATTCATTGGAATCATTGATTCAGGTTGTCTTTTGAATTTAAAAAAAAATTTGCAAGCCTTTACATGGCGTTGACATGGATTAAAGACCATAGCAACAACGATAATTTTAGAAAATATCAAAATAATGAATACTACAATATTTTTTGCGATGTATGCTATCGTAAATCCTGAACAATAATTGAGAGATTTTGATACAATTTAGGTGATAGGTGACTTGCCGCATTTTCCATTCATAGGAATTATTGCATCAGGTTACTTTCTGAGTTTAAAAAATATTACAAGAATTAACATTGCGTTGAATTGAAATGGACGTATGGCCATAGCAACGGCAATAATTTAAAAAAAGGAAAAAAAATTATACGCAAGACGTCGCATATTTTTTTGCTACGCCAGTTCAACGAAATGCCAATTTTCGCAATATTTTCCAAAATTCGAAACGTTGCCCAACCGCAAATTCAAAATCCTAAGTTTTTTTTTTTGAAAACTCCATTTCGATTCGACTATTTTCCATAAATCTTGAGCTAACTATTGTAGGTTCTTTGGTTACTGCTACAGAATTTTTTAGATTGGCCAAAATTTTTTGCATACCATGCATATGACACATGACATGCGGTTTTGCGACTTGTTAAAACGCATCTACGCTCTACGTACGTGATGTTATGTAGGCCTCAATTTTTTGATGTGGTGACACGATAAGGTTTCGGTACTTTTGACTAATTATTACCTAACTGTGTGTGCGTACGTGAAGACTGGTCTGGCTAGGCTGGTATTGGCATGGCATAGCCAAATTCAAGAATTTAGCAAGTATTTTTTGCACATCTTTAATGCTCATTTTAAAGGCTTCCATTTAATTGCTATTCTCAGAATAGAGTCGGAAGTCGACGAACGGAGAGATGAATGAGTGTAATAATAGTTTTTCTTGCTGTTCGAGATGGTTGACTTCAAATAATGACAAATTTCACGGAAGATTAAAATTTAAAAGTTATATTTTCGTAACGGCACGGAAAATTGAATTGATATACATTCTTAACAACAGTGCTCAAAGATCAGGTGAAGAATTTAACCTAGACAAATGTTCGGAATCGGTAGGCGTTGTTACATTTGAGCGTGGAGAACTAGGAGATGAAATTATAGTAATGATAATGAGCATTAAATCTTCATTATAATTCCGTATTATGATTTTAGTGGTTGAAAAAAAAAACAAGTTTTTATGATAAGTTCAGTTGACCAAAGTCTGGTGATGAATGGTGATCAAGGGGTTTGGCTGAATCAATGTAGAAGCCCGGATTTACCGCTACTTCTTGATTTTTGCCGTCTACTTATTTAGTTACGCTTGTTATTCGAGATCAATGTGTCTCAGCACTTGGCTCAGGGCTGTGATTAAAGTCTCCGCAGAATTACATGTTAATGTTACATGGTACTTGGTAAGCATGGAATCATTCGTCAAAGCACAGTTCCGATTTCTTATGCTAGGTTTTTTTTTTTTTGCATAGCCATTTCATTTGCATGATTTATAGCTTTGATTTGATTGCAAATTACAATGTTTAGTGTTACAAGGTTTTAGTGTACTTATAGGATTTATGTAATGTTGAATGTTGATTGTACCAAAGAAGAATTTTCATTTTGCATAATGTGTTCACGTGTTTAGTGTTCAAACTACGGCTTCCGTTTAGATTTTTTGTAGCTGGTACTGCTTAATTTCAAAAATTAACATAAAAACTTCTAACATTCGAATTGAAAAGTTTAGCTAGTGGCCGGGTTAATTCACACCTAAGTTGTGATTTTTGACCAACTAAAAATTCGCACTTTAATGTAACAAGCAACATTCTGTCTTTACAGCCTTCTGTTCTTCGTGTAGCGTAGCGTCGAAATAAAACTAGTGGATAGTGTAATCACAACTACGCTGTCAATATTAATTTATAAATTTAAAATTAATATTTCCATTTTATATTTTAACTATTTTTTGTTTTTTTAGTTCCAGTTTAATAAAACTGTGTTTTATGACGAACTGAGCATTCGAATTTTAATTTTTGACTAGTGGACCACTTTAGTCACAACTCACAAAACCTCGTTCTGATTGATTTTCTATAAATCAGCGTTGTAAAGCTATTAGCGCCATGTAGTGTAGCGATGCTGTTTTTCTATATTTAAATAATCTAATTGTTTTCTAATTTTAATTCATGGAATAGAACATCAAACAAAATTAGAATTACAAATGGAAACACACACTATAAAAAGATGCATGCAGCGCCATCTGTTGGGAAAATTGTGCTAAGAAAGGTATAGACAGTGAACCATTCGAAAGTCTCAATTATATTTTACATAATTTCATAAATTAAGCATTGAAATTGAAAGATGTAAGGAAATCAGAGTATTTCTGATAATGATACGTTACCACCATTTACTCTACTTTCATTTAACATTAAGCTCGTTTACTTTGAAATAAACTATGAGAATCGTATTTCTAGCGTATCACCAAAAATACGAAATAAATGGGAGACAATTAAGCAAGTGCTTCACTCCTTTTCTGTGGACAGTTCAAGTGTACGATGTACGAGTTACGACGAAATGAAAAGTTGGAACATTTAGCTTTAGGTCCTGGTCTGAGTTACCTGACTAGGGTGCTCGGGAAGATAAGATCTGTGAGATTTCACAGTTTACTTTGTGTAATTTTAGGATTTGTATGTTTTCAAGTAGGCATAATAGGACGAGGGAGGAAGTCATCCGTGCCCTTCAGCTCTTAGCTAATGGTTTCAACGTTGTGCAGAGCTATTTACAGCGAATTGGCCAAATGATCTCACTTGTCCAATTTTTTTCTGTAGTAGCTCTCATCTTGTACATGGATTTAAATATGGCAAATGAGAATTCACCCTGAGCTGATATATATTTATCGCGTTTGTTGGACGGTGACAGGACACTACTACTACTAGTTAGTCATTCGAGAAAGTGGAATGGAATTGTAATGTAAATGCAGGTTTGTTTTAGTTTTCCCCTCCGTTTTTTTTTAAGTAGTTGAGCGTCAGTAGTGTTTAACTGTCGATAGCGAAGCGATGTTATATCATGTCATCAAGTCGTACAAAAAAATACTTTTATTTTCCGCTTTGAACTGAACCCCAAGATTTTTTTTTTCCTATTTGTTAAAAATCACACTTGCAAATCTCCTTCCGTCTCCTACTTATGCTTCTTTTTTTTTGTTAATTTACATGTCTTGTCATATGTCATATAGCCTCTTCCAAATCCTTTGTTTTTGGTACGAAAAGGACCCTCAACTGTAATCCCACGTACAGCACGCATAGCATCAGATCTCTATTCTAATTCCTAATTACATGACACTATTGAATTGATGAATTATTTATAATGGAAGGGAAGACGGAAGACCAGGTTTTGAGAATCTTAACAAAATCGAAGCAGCGTGACGTTGCGTGGTACGCGTAGTTTTTAGCTTACCTGTGAGTATGCAAATGTTTATAGACTGCTGACTGCTTCCGCTAGGATTTAAGATTTGAGATCTGAGATCTGAGGGCCGAAATATGAAGGAATAATAGGTGATACGTGCACATGGTACGTGCACATGGTACGTGCTGCGTGGTATATATTTTTTGAATTAACTTGCTTTCATTTTAATTATGAATATTTAAATTTAATATTGAATAAAATATGAGTTTGCACATTTTATTTTTAATATCCAAGTAGTGCACTGTTTTCAGGTGCATGGTGTGCAAAGATTTCCGTGATTAGTTTGCCTTCGTTCAACTGAAACTAATTATAGATTAGGAAGAACAAATAATTAGAAATAGTGCTTTGAAATTAATGAAAACTAAAATTTTATGGATCAATTTTTTCCATATTGGGTCCAAAACTCTAGTCAAATGGGTATCAAGGCTCAGGATTATTTACAATGGGCGTAGTCGCTTTCTATTGCCCTACTATGCTATGTATAAACAAACCGCGTGGATGGATTTAAATTCCTGTCGCGCCGCATGTCACATTAATAGTTAGCTTTTACGGTGAGTTTGCAATGCTGTAGAATGTGTCACGTTTGACCATAAGAAATATTAAACAATGCTGAACCAATTGGGCAGGGACGAGAAAAGCCATTTATAGTTAAAATAATCGACTTCAAAAGTAATGATTTTTGGGCATTATACTATTTTTACTTCCGGGTTTTAATTTTGAAAAACGGACTTGCTTTTTACGTTGATTTTAATGAACTCCGATAACATGTGATTAAGGTTGTGAAAAGCGTGATTTTCATGTCAATTGGTGATTTAGAGCATAAATGTATACGAAAATCTGGATTTTAAATCGTGTGTTTCCATTAAAGCTACATTGTGGTTTTAATCTTGTCAAAAAATTTATGTTGAGTTTGATTTTAGAACTATTTGCTTAAATATCAATCAGCATCTCGCAATTTACCCATCCCTGTCATTCCGATATTTATGAACCAATAATGTTGGTCCAATGGAGCAAATTGAGAATCATGTTCAAATTAAGTTGTTCATCTAATCTCCAGATGAATCATTGAATGCATGATTCACTACCATGATAGGGATGGGATGAGACTTTTTTTTTTTTTGCCCTGTGAACTTAAACTTTTTCTGGCATTCAGAACTAAACATTGAACTCTTGAATTGAGAATGGTAATTAAGAGTGCATTGAGCTATGATTAATGCGGATGACGACGTTTTTAATGTGTAAACATTTGCCTAATTTGTTTACATGTGCTGTACTACGTACATGATTTATTAACACATTCACTAATGAATGACCAATGACCAATTCAATATTAGTCATTTCTGTTTACTTTACATATTCAATCCTGGGTCTCTATTTACTCCTAAACTGGGACGACACAACAGCGAGAATTTACATGTGGTGTATTTTATTATGGTAATTTTGCAAATGTTATTCTAATGGTGTCAAAATGTTTATGATGTGGTTGAAAGGGATTTCAATTGTTGATGTTGAATGTTGAAGTAATTTAAGAATGACGACAGGACGGAAAGAGGAAACTATAAAAATCCTGAGTGCTTGAGGTTCAGTTTTGGTTGAAATTTGAAATGGTCAATGGCAATGGTCAGCCAAGCATGGTTCACGAAATTTTCTTCATGTTCCTAATAATGTAATGTCTGTGTTAAGTTTTAAATTGTGCCAGCCGCAGCAGCATCTGAGCGTACTACCTTAAAAACTTGAGAAAACCCGGTCGTTGTTCATTCCAAATTAAATGGAGCAAGAAGAGAAATATGAAATGGATCTTTCATTAAATTCTGAATTAATGAATTTTCTGAGATGCCGAAATGTGGCACGTGCATGCTGCAATTAATATGCATGCTGCATTATGCTAATCTAAAGAAAAGACAGAGGAAGTCTGAGCTGATCTGAATAATTTTGAAATTAATGTCGCCTGGAGGCCTGATGACGTCAGGCGTTACTTACGCTTAATGCCGACCGGATGCCCTAATTACATTTTGTTTGTTTGACATTACAGGACCAGTATGACAATGTGTCCCAACACACACAGAAAGGAATTGATTTCCTGGAAAGATATGGTCACTTTCTCAGAGACCGAGCTAATGTGGAAGTGGAGTATGCAGGAAAATTGAGGTAAGTAAGTTTATGTTAAGCAAATTCAAATTAAGACCGAAAGTGATTAACAGTTTGACATGCGACATTCATAACGGAAGGTCAAACCAAACCACAGCTGATCTGATAGCTAAATGAAATGACTACAGCGTATTTTCTGACAAGTGTCGTATGGAAATGGAAGGATACCTATTCAACCTTGAAATTGAAATGGCATAGACGATACAACTGTGTGGTTTTGGTGTAATACTAAAATTCTCAAAATGAAATGAAATCGAAATTACTACGCCAGTAAAACAAAATTACTGACTTTTGCAGTAATTATTGTTAACTTTGTTTTCCTTAAATTGTGAATTCTTACTTATTTAACTAAATAATATTTAAATATAACTTAGTTCTATTTCTAAAAAATATGTTTAATTAAGTAAATATTTTATTTATGTTATTTATAAAAATAATTATTTTATTCATTTTAAAATTTTACTTAACATACGTTAGAAACCCATCGGGGTTAGCCAGAGGGCAGAGACAGTCAGTCCTGCTATTCTTATGGGAAACCACTTGTGACATATTTAGCGTTTGAGTCTGGCTTATTTTGGCCTAGCAAAATATGACACGTGATGTCATGTCATATTAAGTACTTACTGCACTTTCAGCTGGGATTTGGGAGTAAAAATAGGCATATCTCATCTCAAATCTGAATTGTGAAACCTTTGTGCAATGCTGTACTTATTTACAGAAATCGGTTGTCTATTTTTTGAGATTAGACTTGAATGGAAAATTCTTGTTAAATTGTATGTCTAAATTAAATTGTCTGAAAGGAAACTGGTTTCCTGTTTTAGATTTGAATTTTTGCTTTTTAGACAACAACAAAATTGTCGTTTTGGCCTGCTGATATATGACATGTGACGTGACGTCATGGAAAACAGTGCAACAGTGCAAGGTCAGCAGTAGATATTAATGCTGAAGAATTTGACGCCTGTCTCAGCAGAGCAGAACTAGCTTAGGTTAAATTTTTAATCACTGACTTTTTTCTATGACATTTTTTAATTGTGGTCTTAATTTTTCCATTGTTTTAATTCAAAATATTTTCTTGGGAAATTGGTAAGTACCTACATTGCTCAGCAATGCTTCGTGACCTTTTCCTTGTAAAAGTCATTTAAGTTCGAGGTTGTTCGAGTTGAGTGAAAATGAAAAGTGAAATCAGAAGGACAATGAATGAAAAGTAAAGTACAAGGATAGGCTCTTCAGACTGAGCCATTTATATTTATGTGTCTATCGGCATGTGCTCGTTCCTTGTCTTTGACTGACTACGTTTGCATAAAAAGATGGTTTAAGGGAGGGTGCAGAGAAAGGAAGTTGATTTGATTACAGGGCAAAACTCTAGGAAACACGTGCAGGAGAGGAAGAAGGCGACACTCGAGTCGAGTCTGTAGTTTTGCCAAGTGTGTCTTTAAATGTCCTCATTATCTATTATGCAGAGAAACATTTATTTACAGTATTACATGTAAACAGCCTATCTGTACAGTCGTGGGTCGTGGGACTTGACGCATATGTTACTTGCTTTGTTTATAGATTAAGTGCGTATTGTGTTATGGATTTGTATATGGGAAATTTGGATAGGTTGAGCTTAGTAGCTTAGGCTTACAGACATGTGTACAAGTGCAACAGTAAGTAAATTGTAAACAATCGAGATTTGAGATAATAAAGGATCGTCAATTGTAGAGGCTAGCGCTTTCTCGTCTTTGAAAGCTCACGTTTACTGACAACTGAGTAAGTTGTTGTTTATACAATACAGTACGGATTATTTTTGGTTGAAACCTGGTTGAAGCTATTGAAGATTATTTTTACCAATATACGTCTTAAAATTTAAGTCATAAAGAGTTTACATTCAGTTTTTCTTGCATAAAATCAGTGACTCTTTCATCAAAAGAAAGAAATTGTAAAATTATTTGAAATATAACCATTTTACTACATCTAGAAGCTTGGACATACCAGTTTCCATATAAATTAACTGTGAAAACGTGGATTATAATACAAACTGTAAAAATATATCAGTTTTCATATATTAACTGTAAAAACATGGTTATACCGGTTTTCATATATATATAAACTGTGAAACATCAATATGCCAGTTTTCATATATAAACTTTGAAATCATGGGCATGGCGTTTTTCATATGTATAAACCGTAAAATATGATATACCATATACCAGTTTTCATGTGTATATAAATTGCAAACATTACTATCTTGGAAATACCAGTTTACCAATATATAAATATATATATATATATATATATGGTAAACTGTTTGGTTAGGTTTTGTGTATTTGTTATGCTATTCGGTTTCAGATGCGCTTCTACGAGGTGTCCTGTCCTACCAACTTTGGCATTGTTGTCAACTTCCAATGCCACACCAGCCACCCGATGATGATGGTCCTTTATTAGCATGCCATTTTACATAGACATGACCAGACTCCGAGCCTTTTAGGTTTCCATTTAAAAAACTTGAAGCATTTTTGCATACCTCAAGTGTGTTCTCTTAATTCGATTTTGTGACGTACAGACAGACAGACAGAAAGACGAGCTAATCGTATAAGCCCATGACAAGCTCTGTTTAATAAGAAAATTTAAAGATTTATTATTTCTTAAATGACATGAGTTTAATTTATGATTTGATCTGTAATGTCAGAGTTCAACGCAAGGTCCATAGTTCATATTATGATTGGTTACGATGATATGTCATTGTCATGTTTCTAAAGTGTCATGTTTTGTTTTTCCACAGGAAGCTTGTGAAAGCTTATCAGCCCAAAAAGAAGGAAGAGGAAGACTTTCAGTAAGTTTGTGTTTATAGTTTTTTCTATCTTCTATCTTTGTGTGTTTTAGCTTACTTACTCAGAAACAGAACTGCTGGATAATAACAATCTTTTAGCATTTTCATAACCATTTAACAACCTCCCTCACGCACATGCATTTGTATAACATGGGTTTCTACTTCCGTCAGTTTATAGCTTACTTGGGTGTTAGTTTATGAACCCATTTTTTTGCTTCATGCATTCAACCGGAAACCATTGGATAAGACAAGGCAAATGATTTTAGAATATTTAGCAACGCATAATGGCTTGCACTACGGAATCCGACTGCAGTGTTAAATTAACGTTATGTATTTGAATTTGGAGTGGTTTTATTTTCTATTTCTACATATTCCATGAATGGATTTCTCAAATTTAGCTCATGTTTCATTTCAAGTGCACTTTCCTTTGGAATTTCTTACATGGTTGTTGTACAGTATAATGGCGAACTTTGTGTTTGGTGAGATATTCTATTTCAATTTCTTCCCTCACCCTCACTTCAAATTAAGCTCAGGCTCAGATGCCTGCCTTATGTTGCGTGGCTGTCACATTTCAAGTGCCTATGACTTGGCTGAGTTCTGCGACAATTTATTCATAGCACGGCACGGGTCTACGAAATTCTGTGCTTGTTTCGGTTATCAATTTTTGGTAGGAGAAAAAGTTTAAAATTTGAATTATATGGGCGCTGATTTTTCAAGTTCAATATAATAAACCACATTGGCAATACATAGAATTCAATTTTCGTCGAATTTTCAAAAAATACACGGTAGTAAGCGCAGAAAGCTCAAAATTTGTCTGTCATCTAGTCAGCTAGTCAATTCAATTTTTGTCGAATTTCAAAAGTTACTAAGTGCAGAGATTGAAAATTTGTCTCAGCCATTCAATTCAATTTTAAAGTTGAATTCAAGAACGGCAAGCACGCGGTAACCGCACATGGTTAAAGCTACATGGTAACCACTGACTCGTTCATGGTAACCACCCGCTACTTCAGGTTAAGTTTGGTTTTCCGAAACGCGCGCAAGTGGTTACCATGGGCGGTTACCCTGAATTCGACCAATTTTCGTCTATTTTTCAAAAATTAGCGCAAAAATTTGTCACTCAGCCGTTGACAGCAATTTTGAATTTTCAAAAATGAAAATGTAAGCGTAAAAAATTTGCCTCTCATTTTCAAACCTTTTTCAGCCAGAGCCAGAAGAGCGAATCAGCCTACCCCAAAACACCAACGGTTAACTCAAAATTCAAACAATTTGCATCCGTTCATTGCAAAATTGCCGAAACGTGGCAACACCTGTATGGATCGAGATAAATTGCCCATGCTAAATATAAGCTACGAATTTTCCTGCCACCACCATGCCAAAATGAAGGAAAAGTAACTGTGGCTTAAGTTATGACTTATGGCCTATTGTAGAGTCATCAGATAATGGTGGCGCAGATTTTGGATACTTCATGTCATATGTTGACACTTGGAAGCAGGGCGTTGTTCAGTGTATTCCATATATCCCATCTCTAGTAGAGATTGAGATTAGAAGCCATATACAGATTTGCACAGCAGAATAACCAACACCAATCCCGCTTTGACTTGACACCATTTGCCAAATACAAAATAATACGTCAATGTTTCTAATTTCATATTTCCCATTGTATGGTCTTAAGCCTTGTCTGGCTCTGGCTTGGCTTTGGATGACGTTTGACATGTATTTAATCTTCATGGCTAGCCATTACACCCTGTTGAACGACAATTAAAGTCAATTTTAATGTATTTCGGCCTATGCGATATGATGCGAAGGAATTGGTGCCGACATCCGCCGCATGTCAAATGTCAAATAAAATGAGTAAGTATAAAGTATTATTAGATAAATGTGCTATTAGGCCACTATTTGTTTGGAGCAATTCAGAATTTATGTAACTTCAAGGCTGGAATTTATCAGCAATTTGGAGTAAGGACAGTGTTAAATCTTGCAAAACAGTTATAGTTTGGTGTAATAAGCTTATTGAAGCCGGATGCATTCAATTTGCTAAAATAAATTGTTGACTCAGATGACATTGGTTTTTATTAATTTGTTGTAATTATCCTTCCAGGTTCACGTCATGCAAGGCCTTCCGTGACATGCTCAATGAGATGAATGACTTGGCGGGTCAACATGAAGTGATTGCCGAGTCCTTAGCGGCAAGCGTCATCAAAGAAATCTATGGTCGAGTTCGTGAGTTCAAGGATGAAAAGAAACGACATTTAGCCGATGGAACTCGACATTCTGCCAATCTTCAAAATCAAATTGGGAATTTGGATCGTTCGAAACGGAATTATGAAAAAGCTTTTCGGGAATCGGAAAAAGCACTGGAAACATACCAACGAGCAGATGCAGATTTAAATCTCTCCCGTGCCGAAGTGGAGAAAACAAGACTTCAGTCTATGATCAAATCACAACAGTGTGAAGATACGAAGAAGGAGTATGCGAGTCAAGTAAGCTTGCAGATTTCTCGATTTTACTGGTCAATTTTTTTAAATTTGGTAATTTTGTTATTTGTTGCGTTTACCGCCCTGATGTTTAACAAACGACACAATCCTTGACCCTTTGCTTTGGCGCGGATTGATTTTTGAAATTAGGTTGAGTTTTTTTTTACTGTTTTGATAAGTCATTAAATTAAAAATTGGTCTTGATTCGATGTGCATTTCATAAATTGTTTAAGTATTTAATATTAATGGCCAAATTATAGTTATTCTGACCTAGGCTATTTTAAACGTTCAATTGATAATTTAAATTGAAATTTAGCGCTAAAGTTCAGGTCTTTCAGTTCAATTCAAGTATTAAATTATTGTGCAATTGAAAATGGTATTTGTTTATGTTTAGGTCAATTGATTTTGATTGACAGACATTTACCAAGAAATGACCCTAACATTTGTTGTACTCATCGAGATACGCAACTTTTGTCGGAACAATTTTTACGCAGAATGCTTGGTTAAGGTCATAGGTCATTTTGAAGTTTACCTCCTTTGATTCGACCTGTGACCTGAACCAAGCCTCCGTAGAAAAGTTGTTCATCTCGATAAGTGCAAAAACGTTTGCTAGGGTCATTCCTTTGTAAAGGTCAAGGGTCAAAAGGTTTTCTACAGCCTAAAGCAAAAATACAGAGTTCCTTCGGACCCTACGGTCCAATCCACCCATGGAATATTCGGACCGTTTATGTACAATTTAAGATTGACCTTGACCTTGACTAACATTTTTCTAGCGATTATTTTGCTTTTTATTTCACAATTATTAAATCCTGTCGTGATTATCAATACTGATGTATCCACCAAAGCTCAGTTCAAAATTAAAATCCAAAAATTGGTCAAATGCTGAAATGAAACAAATTTCATGTGATGTGTAGGTCAAAGGTCAGAGTAAATAATCGCAGGTTTACTAGCTTTGTAAACTCCATCTTTGACCAATTTTCAGAGATTCTTTATAGTTTGTGTAAAGTCTTTGTAGCCATCTTTTGCCATAGTTGGTCTTCAATGTCACTGATTCAAACCTGAGCGCTTAATTTAACTTCCTGTACAGCAAACACATTTAATTTTCAAAACTAATCCGTGACTTTTTATGTATATTTCAGCTGGACAAGTCGAATGAACTGCAGAATAGTTACTACAAAGTCCTCATGCCTTCTGTCTTCCAAGGCCTTCAGGATTTGGATGAGAAGAAAACCAAGTGTATTCGAAACTACATGACTCAAGCGACCGAGCTGGAGAAGAGCGTGTATCCCATTGTCAACAAATGTTTGGACGGAATTCTCAGAGCTGCAGCAGAGATTGATGATGGTCTGGTAAGTAACAACGTGAACTACCGTATATCAACTTCACCTCCAGACCAGACCAGGTCCACGTGCTCATTGCTCATTGAGACAGAACTTGGGTGCACTGGAACGGAATATACCTGACATTGTTTATAGTATCCCGGTTCACGTGTCATGTCTGAATTTTTTTTGTGAACAGGATGCTCAGCAAGTGATTGACAGATTCAAGTCCGGATTCCAACCTCCTGAAGACATCCCCTTTGAAGACTTGAGTGCCATTAAGTGTGGAGAAGCTCCACCAATTCAGACCAATGGGCATGCCAACACTATTCGAAATGATGGTCATGCACTCACCTACAAGGGAACTCTGTCCTCAGGAAAACTGAAAAAGAGATCTGGGATTTTCGGAATATTTGGGAATAATAAGGTAAACCGGAAATATCAGCTTGTTTATCTAATGAGTCATCACGTGGTACTGCTTTGCCATTCATTTTCTGGTACCGCGTGAGAATGTACCTTGGTGCATTGCGTATACGGACAATTTTCGTGGTATGCAAGAGGAAATCCTGGGCCATCGGTTTTCCCGTGAGCTTGGTGCACACGTCAGATGTCTAATTTCGCTACATACATACATTTCCGTACATATTGCAATTTTTGGCAGGCCGCAATAGACAAATACAATTATCCAGATTTCAGATATGAACTATGATTTTATTCTGACTCTCAATTTGAATTAATTTGCAATTGAAATAATTTGTTTATAAACTTAAACTGATGCACGAGAATGCTTTACGACAATGACAAGCGTTCTGCCATGCGAACATGTGCAAAATCGAAGCAATTACTCGAATTTGTAATTCTATCACCAAAATTCGATGAAAATCCGACAGGTTAAGACGAAAGTTTAAAGTTGATCTAACCTTGGCTTTGATATGACAAGGTTCGGATTTTAAAAAGGAAAACCGGAGAATTCTCAAATTTGGGAAAAATCAAATTAGCGGATGCTTTTAAAATATAATTGTTGAGGAGATTCGATAAGCCACCGTTCAACTTGATGCCAGATTTCAAATAATGACTGGTGCTATCGTAATTGCTTGTTTATTTGATGTTCAAAACTCAGTTACAAACCGCTTAAAGGCGCTTAGGTGACAGTTGACCCTGCCATTGACATTGGGTGTCATTACCGCTACAAAGCGATGCTCTTCATTTCAACCTCATGACCCTTGCACACGAATACTAAACAACTCACAAGTTGGACCATAATCTGAAGTACCAAATGATTAATTGTTTTAAATTTTGACACAGCCTGGTGCCGCTGGGGACGGGCG
The DNA here is from genome assembly GCA_034694905.1 of Ceratophysella granulata. Classification (NCBI taxonomy): domain Eukaryota; kingdom Metazoa; phylum Arthropoda; class Collembola; order Poduromorpha; family Hypogastruridae; genus Ceratophysella; species Ceratophysella granulata. The sequence goes on along the minus strand of JAQFYU010000376.1, from coordinate 6,760 downwards.
AGATGACTACAGTGAGCTTCCGCCAACTCAAAGACGGAAAAAACTTCAACAGAAAATCGATGAGTTTTCTTCGAAAGTGCAACAGGAGAATGCTGCCAAGTGAGTTGACTCAACGTGTAAACTTTTAAGCAATTGACATTTTCCCCATCTGCTCTTCAATTCAATGCCCTTAACGTTGACCGTATGCATGTCTCGTATTTTCCCTTCGACCTTCTCATGAGTGTCTCTATTCCTCTGAGAGAAGAACACCTTGGGTGTGAGACTGAATACTGAATGACGAACTAATCCAAAACCTGCTCTTCCTCTTTACAGAGATGGCCTATTAAAAATGAAGTCAGTCTACCAATCTAATACACAGTTAGGAGATCCAACAGGTGAGGTTTCCTTTTGTAGAAATTACAAGTTACAAGCTTGGTTCATGCCCTTGTCAATTCTTGATTCTCAATATGACGATTCCTCTGACTCGTGAATTGGAATTCTGCGTCATGCGTCCGTCATTTTACAAGTCAATGCGCTCAAAATTGCAATGCCTTTTGCTGTCATGATTCATGATATTTTCATGCAGTAGTTTGATTTAAATAAGTTGAACATTAATTAATTGAATTTCTATAATTCTGAACAGCCATTGAAGGTCAACTGCGTGAGAGTATGCAGAGACTGTCGAAGCTCCAGTTGGAAGTTCAAAAGTACCAATCGTATCTCACTGAAATGGACATGCCTCAACCACCGCCCAACAACTACCAAACCTCAGACTACCTCTCAAGTAATCATCAGAATGGAAGTCGAAGTTCACAAAATCGAAGTAGCGGGTCAGATGAGTCACTCAGTCGAAGTGCCTCAGATTTAAGTCAAAACAATCAGAAGCCTTCAGCTCCTGGAACACCGCTCCCCTCAATATCAAATGGTTACGGCTATGGGTAAGCTGAGAGTACAATTGAAAATCTCAAAAATAGGAATAAAACTTTAAATAATTTAATGTATTGGCTGTAGATCATCGAACAGCCCGGAATCCGGAATAAGTACATCTCATACCAGTCTACCTGATTCGGACTTTGAACACATTGATGCAGATCAAACAGATTTCTATGAACAAGACCCTTTGCCAGTTTTAGGCACTTGTGAAGCCTTGTATCCATTTGAAGGTAAGCTTACTATGTTAAAGCCTATGTGGAATTTAGGATGTAGGCTATTTTGCAAACTTGTTAGCCAGTTTGCCAATAGCTTGTCATATTCATATGCCACACAGCCAGAACCAACCCCTTGTTTCTAGGATTCATTGCCTATGCAAAACCAAAAAAAATTTTTTTTTTAAATTCGAAAATATTGAATACTTCATGTTTAGAGTTTTAATTCATTCTGATTGGTTTTAATTTCCTTGTGTGAAAAAGTAGAATAGTGGTTGATTGTGTTTCAATATGACTTGTGACAGGGTGTTTTACAAACTGGTTAATTTTGCATACTGGCTAGCTATTCTATTGACTGGTTAGCTATTTTACTGACTGGCTAGCCATTGTAAAGACCGGGTGGCTATTTTACTGACTGGCTAGCCATTGTAGAGACCGGGTAGCAATTTTACAAACTGGCTAGCTATTCTACAAACTGGCTAGCTACTCTACAGACTGGCTAGTCATTTTCCGAACTACCTAACCTTTCGACACACTGGTTAGTCATTTTTCCAAACTGGCTGACATAGTTTACACGCTTGCTAGTCTCTTTGCAGACAAGCTAGCCAATATACAAACTTTCCAGCTATTCTACAGACTGGCTAGCCAATTTTCATAATCTTCAAGCATGTTACAGAATGGCTAGCCATTTAACCCATATTTTTACAGCAAAAAATTGTTAGTCATTCTGTAAAATAGCAATAAGATAAATATATTATCACATGCACCGACTATCTAGCCATTTTACGCACTGGCTAACCATTCTGCATTCTGGCAAACTATTCTAAATACTGGTTAGCTATTTTACAGATGGGCTTGGCATTATACAATCTGGTAAGCCATTTTACAAACTGGCTAGCCAGGCAAGCTAAAGAATTTCGTTCATTTTGTGGTTACAATTTTTTGTCGCTTGATTATCTGTCACATCTTTTTTTGGTATTTTGCACAAATCTTTTTTGAACCAATTTTAAAACCCTGTTTTTTTTTATTTTAGCTACGTCCGAAGGAAGTATTCCAATGGCAGACCATGAACAACTCTTCGTCGTAGAGCTGGATCAAGGTGACGGTTGGACGAGAGTCAGGCGCCAGAATTCACTTGAAGAAGGCTTCGTTCCTACGTCCTACGTCCGTATAACTTTATATTCCAACTGTTGAAATTAGACATTTAAATTCATAGAAGAAGCTTAGCCTCTGCAATTTGTAATTTAACGTTTTAGCCTTTGAGTAACTGTCACTTTTCATTAGTCAGAACTTTCCGTACCAATTTCTTTTAAAACCTTTGACATAATTTCAATTTATGAAAGACAGCCTTTCATGCTCAAAAAAAAAATTCAGAGAAAACTGAACCGTTTATGTGTCTTTCTTACTTGAGTCGACTTTTGAACAAAACACAATATCTACACTTTTTGATGTTTGTTGGGTACCTGCTTATTCTTAACAAATAATTATCCCTTCTTCTCATGTGTCCTGCATTTCAGTTTTATGCACTGACATACTTGAAATCCTCGTACTGTTTATCGATAATCAAATGCCGGAATGTGTGGGCGAATGAATTTCTGAATGCACCTGTAGAAATGGCACTAGCAAGCAATCAATTTTGAAAGAAATGTATAATCTCAGTTAATTTAATTTTATGGAAACAAAATATTTTAACACGCTTAAATATCCTTCATAGTTCATAATATACATTTAGTTAAATTAGAAATATTGAATTTAAGTGTATTGTATATAATTTTATACTGCCCTTCTCTGTGTGCATGTGTTTCAAACTGCACTTGCATTTCATGGGCGTGTTTATGGCATTACTGCAAGGATATGAAGTGAAGGCTTATGGCTCAATGGCATTTTTGGGCTAATTTGAATTGCCGGGTAAAATACTGTTGTGCGCTATGCTTAAGTTGTGTTAAATTAATGATAAGATGAAATTACTGTCAAAAGTTCCTGGAATGGTGTGTTGTACTCGAAACGGGATAATTGTAAAGTTTGAGCTGATGAAGGTTGTTAACTTGTAAAGCGTTATTCTAGATTCAAGTTTGTAATTAATTAGCGCTTCGTCCTCAATAGTTAATTGGTGTCATGCGGAATGCGCCTACAAACTTAACCTCGCCAATCGTATCGACCAATCGCAAGCTAAGTTCAACTACATTCACACATTGTACTCGACACAAATACAATCTGCAATAATGAAATTACGTTAGGCCTAAACTATTAATTCGTACTTTCTGCAACATTTTTCGCCTGTGTGCCTCAATTGTTGCATTGCAAAATAATCGTATTTCGAATGTATTTTTAAATGTTTTTCAAATTCTGGCGGTTAATGACTGAAGTGGAACTGAATCAATGTTTTTATAGAAATTTCAGCCTTCGCTTTCTGGTTAGCCTTAATTCACAATTTTAAGTTGAGTGCCAATTTCAATGTTTGATTTCAGCCAACCTGCGTTTGTAGAATTGCAGATTTTGCTAATTTAGTACATTTTCTTTTAATTTAATTATATGATGTCACGTGACATCGCTGAACACATATTTTCACCATTTTGACAAATAGCGTCTCAGCATACACGAATTTGTATGCATTCCTCAAGTAAGATCCAAATGCCAGTTTTGAGAAAATGTGACTCCTCTGAAGTTAATGGTTGTGTTTTGTGAAATGAATTTGCAAATAAATACCAGATGCTTGTATTTGTATGAAACTAATGTGTGTGTGCAAAAGCTCCAGATCAAAATGAAATGTAAGACTCAAGAATACTCGAATTTGTAACCGGCAAAACTAAGATGTTAATTGTAGTTTAATTAAGCTCACATGTACAGTAGACTAAGGGAATAAACATTGAACTTTAAATCACCTACTATTATTTAATTAATACAAAATATTTGCTGTACTAGGATTTCATTTAAATAATTTTAATTTAGGATCTAGACACAGTGTAATTTGAATTTAAGGTCGTTTTAGGTAAGTTGATTTGCTTCAGTGCAAGAGTACCCATTTATTTGCCATCTTTCTTATGTAATTATGAAAATACGAAATATTGTATCCACTCTAAGAGTAATTTGTATTTAATATGTATAAGTACATGTGAATACCTATTATGCAAATATTGAATTAATGAAAATAAATCACTTTAGCCTAAATTGAGTTCTGATTCATTGGTAGTGGTTTGGCTAGTTGAATCTACGCAGTATCCTTGAATCCCCATCAATACGAGACAATTAAAGCATCTGTGCTAACAGGCCAGCTAGTTCACTGATTGCGTCTCAACAGTTTTATGCTGATGCGTCTAACAGAGGGGATGAATCCAATCAGTTCAAAGATGAATTTGGAATTAGGCTGCGTTGCCATGACGACGGTCTGTCAGATCCGGAATAGTCCTTCTAGAAGGCAATTTATTAACAATTTGGAATAGTAGAGAGGAAATGGGTTGAAGTCAGGATGATGGAACACGCTGTAACTACTTGTAACCACCAATTGTAGCCACCTCGGGTTCGCTTCTGAAAAAGGCTGTGAAGTTGATTTTCGTCTTGGTTATTAATAAGTCAGGATTAGGTTAGTTTCCTAACCGAACCTAAGCTAATAGATCTAAAACTATCAGGGAAACCTGAAAATCTGGTGGTTAAATTTAAACACGTGGTGGTTACATCGTTTTCCATTATCCTGACACGAAAAAAGTTGACAGCGCTGCGCTGTTCCTGAATTTTTAATGAAAGCACTTAGTCACAATTACTGAGTGATGTAGCCAGAACCACCTGGCGGCAGGTTGAATTTTGCATGCGCTGGTATCGCCATCTGTTGCAATGAACGGTCAAAACTGGATAGAATGAGGATAACCGAGGGAGAATTTAAAATATTGATGTTAAATTATACGACTGCGTTTGTAGTTTAGCTCATTTCGTAGGAACAAAAACCCGATTAATTTTTTTTTAGCGCTATTCTGCCTCGTAACTCTTTTGGCTTAACGCCGCATTTAGTTCTAAATTCCTTCCAATTTTATTGCGAAGCGTCATAATTATATTTTTGCATCTAGCTTATAGCGTAGGTTATTGTGGGGTCTATATTCTAATTTAATCGCGTTTTGCTTTAAGCGGGGCTTATACAAAGTGTGTAGCGTCTATTCTATGTATAACTCCGTCAACTACTAGCACATATTTAGCATCAGCGTCGTCAATTATATTTTAGCTTCTTCAGCTTTTTGAGCTATTTTGTAGCTTAGTGCCTTAATACTTATCCATTTTAGTTGCAATGTTCGAAAATTGAAATATGTGCTAATGGTTTCAACGGTTTAGCTCTATACGCGCTGTATTTGTTTAAGCTCGTATGACGTTCAAATTTTAATCAATGCAAGACAGACGTTCAATATTGGGCTAAAATTAACCGTAACCGTAAGCGTATTATAGTAGCACAATTTGAGCTTTTCGCAGAAACTGGAATCAATTTGACCAGATGCGGTTTAAAAATAAGATCCATTTTAGCCCTGCCTGGTGTAATTTGACGTATAAAACCCGTAATCCAAATCCTTTATCATCCTTTTACTAGGAAAATTGTACATTTTTTTATTACGCTGATAGGCATTATTTCCAGCATAACGTATGACGAGTTCAATTAAGGCTGGAATTATGCCAAGTCCAAGGTCCGACACATAGTGCAACATTCTCTAACTGTAAGTGCGCATAGCGGAAAGGGTTAATTTTAATTACTGTATTGAATTAGGACAGGACTCCACGTAATTTATATGGCCGAACAGCTGTCATTCCACTTTGTTTCCATACAAATTGTAAACGGATTTCCACTTATACTTATTGGAGGGAGACTCAGCACAAGTGTTTCATTTCATTAGGGAAGGAGCAAGGAAACCGCAAAGCTAACCATAAGCCCTTCTGCCCGTCGTATTTACTCAAGCTTGTCTTATGAAGCACTTAGCACACTACTTTCCTTTTGTCTAATGTCATATTGTGCTAATAATGTCGCTGCCCATAATCTCCTCCACATGTGGAGAAACAAATCCCCAGATAAATTATACTCCCATATTGTGTTAAGGTGTATATGCTAAAGGATGCGTATCATATTTCTTCTTAAGGATTCTCACCATTTTGAATTTACCGCCGTGTTCTGGCATGCTGATTCGTATCAACCATTTATCACGACTGCATAGCATGAAATTTCAATTCTTAAAAACTAAATTATTTTATATTTAATTTATTTTAACTTAACTAAAATTGAATTTAATCTAATCTAATTTAACTAATCCAATTTTTATTTTAACTTAAACATTTTAACTGTGGATATCTTCTAAGATCACCACAACCTGATGTTCAGTTAGGTCTCAACTAGCCCCATTTTCGTGAATATTCCTTATAAAGTTCAAGCGTCGAATAATGCATCTACCAAAAAGTGCGAAGTTCAAGATACAAATTGTCTTTTATAGAACATGCATCAGCCATTTCTATTATGTGAAACTGCGGTATATTTTAATTGCAAGGTCAACATTAAAAATTCGAAATGTTTACTAAAATCACAAACTTACACGATGCCTGCAATTTTGTAGTCAAACACTGCATATAATAATTAATTTGTTTGAACCAGGTATTTTTCAAAATTAATATAC
>JAQFYU010000375.1:0-23584 GCA_034694905.1 Ceratophysella granulata | reverse complement strand
CCTCCAAACTCTTTCTCTTTCTCTCCACCAACACAAGCAACATCCAGCGTACCTATAACCTATCTATGTACCTTGAGTAGTAGTGGTATGGTGTAGAACCTCGAGTTTCGGTCTCGGGCCGTCCGTCGTGTCTCCTGAAAGAAATAATAATGGGTCGAGTGAGCAGAAGGAAACGAAGAGGAGAAAGAAGTCGTCGGTTCGCTCTCGGGTGTCGGGATCATCATCATCGGGACTTAGCTGTTGCTATACTCCATGTACATAAGAACTGCTACGCTAATCATAAAATACTACACTAATGCCGTCCTTCGGTCCGTTCAGTCGCTGTCGGAGGTGGTCCATCGTCGTGCGAGCAAAGCAAGCAGGTAAGTAGGCTAAGAGAAGCTCAAAAGGCGTCTTTCTTCACCAGCTGCCAATCAAGACACGACTCTTCTCATAAGAGGAGGGGTCAAGCACCATGTCGAATAAAGGCAGACCTAAAACTGCCGTCTATTGAGCAGAATGAATCGAATCTCGTCTTCTGCCGAACAAACGACTGCATACTACACACTACACTACTACATAAAAAAAAACACATTTCCCCTTCCGTTGTGTGGTGCGTGACGTGTGACTACAACAAACAACAAAACAAACTATAATTTCTCGGTGTAGGTAGGAGTAAGTAGGAGTGTGACATGTATGTGGTGCGGCGAGAGCGCGGCGTTGCTTCAGCCTATAAGAGTAACCATCAACACTTCGAATCATTGTGCACCATTCAGAGCGGAAGGGGTTTTAAAAGGATTTAATTTAACGGGGTGAAATTAGGTATTGCATTGACTAATTGGATTGTATTACTTCTAATTTAAAAGACAGAAAATAATTGAAATCACCATGAAATAAACAAAGAAGGAATCTCGAGGAACTTGTCGAATTTATATTCTTGGCATTCCTGACGACACTATAAGGCATAAATGATTTATCTAATTTAATTTGTACCGATTATTCCTGAAATTATTGGAGAAATTGCGATATAAAATCAATGGAAGGAGAGCGAGGGACCTTGAGATTGAGACGCTTTTTTCAAAGCGAAGACGCACCAATCCAAACCAAACATGTAATCGTGTAACCGCAGCAGCTCCCTCGACTCGACAGATTATTCGCGCTTTCCCATCCACGAGACTTTCAAAGAGCCCTTTACTGGGCCCGCTGCTCTTCTCTTCGGCTAAACTCCAACTAAATGTAATGACAGTTCACAACTACTATACAATCCCGTGAGTAGTCTGGATTAAGTTGGGTTAGTGTAAAATCTGACCTCGCGCGTTCCGTAATACCTAACCTAACTTAAAATAATCGAATCAAACTGGCCAAAAAGTATAAGTATAAGCGAAAGCAGGAATCGAACCCGCTTCCACTCCAAACAAAATGCTAGCACTACACCTCCAGACCACTCCGGCTGTTGTAAAAGTTTGTGCAGAGAAGTTCCAGTTATTCCCAGCTAAAGACGAAGAGGCCCGAGAAAGGGCCCTTTGACGGTCAGGTTTCCCATCCACCCTTCATTCAGGTAAGACCTTACTCTCGACACCTGATAAAATTGGCGAGAGAAACGGTGGGAGGTAGGACCGACTACGAAATTATTACTCCACTGGAATGGCAAAATTTTGAAAGGCAAAATGAGGCTCAAGGGAAAGTGGGGGAGTGCATTAATTTACGAAAAGATAACACTTTAAAATGACAAAAAAGACTGTAATTTCCTGTGCTATATTAAAAATTAAATACCATGGCTTAACACGAGTTTCGTAGGCAAGGACAGAGCCCGTTCTGCTAGTGGTAACAGTATTTAGGATTTCACAACTTGGAAGCAGCTTGTGGAGAAGGAAATGGGCGCCCGTAATAATAGTAACCTGGTCCGATGGCGACCGGAAAATTATATTAGCCTTCCTTCTTACTACATAGTAGCCGAAGCTTGTAACGGAGAGGTTGATCTAAGGAGTGGAGTACCTGATGAAACCACTCCATTAAACATTACATGGCTTAACTCAGTCAGAAAATAACAAACAAGTTTCTCACTGATTGTAGGGAGTTGCGAAAAATAAAATGATGGCAGGATAAAAGTTATTGCGATTATATCTAGAACTATCATAATTATTCATAAAGAATAGCTAAGAAAGCATCACTCAGAAGAAATCCAAGTTAATATGAAGCAGAAGGAATCTATCGTTTTCTTTCTAATGGTAAATCACTCTAAGTTCAACTTAGTTTTATAACTACATTGTACCTCGCTATTATGAGTTCCAGCTCAATTCCATTGGAGTTTTAGACAAACGGCAAACTCTGGCAACAAGGAACCCAGCATCGGCAACGTCGCCCTCACTACATCACATACCACCACCACCACCACCAGAAGCAACTTAGCTTGTTCCCTGATTCCGTTTCCCTGATTCCGCACTACACACTACCACCTTGTTGTCAAATCATTCCATTGCTGCTTCTGCATTTTACATTTCACCCTTTATGAATGCATGCCTCAAATAATACGAAATACCTGTTCATTCGTAATAATTTGGACAAAGAGCAACATAGAGTGAGTATTATTGGGGTGTAGGGCCTGTCTGCCACCAGAGGAGCCAGCAGGACACAAAATATAAAACAGGAGGAACTTCTGCTCAACTGTCTTCTAGGTTGAACGAAGAACTAATACCTGGCTCAAGTTAGACCGAACAAACAACAAAGTCGTTACATTTCTCACCTCCGATTCTACAAATTACATTACAAGTCCCATGTACATCCCATCATTCGCATCCCGTCTTCAAATTAACTTGGCTTCATTATCAATTCTGCACTCACGAACGACGAACGGCTGCCCAGATTTGAAACGTAACACTAAAACATCTTGCTTCTACTACTGATTGTTGATTGCAACGACCCACTGTTGACTTATTTCATACACTACACGATTCACTATTTAAAATTTGCAAGTACACTTTGTAATGTCTTATACATAGTAGAATGTAACCTATGACCTACTAACAGTAGGTGAAGTAAGTATAGTATCTTATCCAACCAACAACTTACCAACAAACATCAAAATCAAATGGGATACCCGCCGTATCTGGTGTCTGGAAAAGAATTGCAGGTTAGTTTTCATTTTAATAATCGTTTTATCAGCTATCGAGATCGAGTTATTACATATTACTTACATATTATCAGAACATCAATGATAAATGATTAAATTAGATCCAAATAAAATTTCCGAAGATATTGGATCTTATTTGTCATTTTTTGTCATTTTAAATCAATTTCTTCTTCATTCTCTACATTACTTTTAGTTTGGATTTTGTATTTTGTATCTCTATTCTATTATGTATTAAGTATGTATTATGCTATTTAGCCTGTTCCATAATCCGGGCCCCCGTTTGTGTTTGTTGTATACGGTTCGACGAATTTAAGACTCACCGATATTATTAGGCTATCGTCATTTAAAATATATTGAGTAAGTATGTTAAGTACTAGCGGAAGCCCGTCCTACGGACGGAGGGTTTATGTTTAAGTCAAGAGTACTGGCTATTTAACATTGAACATACACAACATCCTTTCCTGTTCTCAACTCCAACCCGTTACACTATTTCTCAATTCTATTTTTAATTCTATAACCGAAATTTGTCCTTTGATTTTTTCAACTTATAAACCCTTTCCTTTCCTCTATGCATTGTCTCTGCTCCTGTTTCTCCGAGATAACTGGTAACAACCGGACGGACAGACGGAAACTCCAAAATATAGCAGTAGATCATCAAATGACTGTCGGTCTATCTATTTTCTGTATGCCACCCTTTAATATTAGACAGGTGACAGGAGAAGAGACGGCTGTTGCCTAAACATTTCGGAGTTGTGCTTGTTGTCATACTAATCTATAAACCGGGCATCACCGGGCGGCCTGAATTTTGGAACAGGCTTTGTATTCCCAGCGAGCACAGACAACAGATACTTAACTTACAGAACAGAAAAGCCTAATTCAATATAAGGTACATTCCATTTGCTTTGTACACGTACGCCTCAATTTATGCCACATTCATTCATGGTGATTGGTGATGGGTGATGCTTAGATTTAAGCAAAGGGTGCGCTCGGGATTGTTTTCTTTGACTAGGTTTTACTTGCAACGCAAAGCGGGTGAGAGTGAATGGACAAATCGAAAAAAATTCCATTAGGCTTTTTACCAAGAGATTAAAAAATTAATACAATATCAAATAATATGAATCTAACGAAATAACCGTTTATAGGTTAAAAGAGCTTGGAGCTTGCCATTTGGATACTAGCTCTATTTCCTCCAATACCAGCTTTGTACTACAATTAATCAATTAATTTACCTATCCGCGAAGTATTTATTTTACCATAGTCAATAAATAGTGGCTAGGATGCGAGGATATATACAATGCATAATATATATGTCTATGTATTTGACTGTGATATTTAATTGAATGTTATAATTGGTAGTACATAATTGTTAATTAATTGTTGATGTTCACGATTTCAGATTCGCGTCACCAGTACGCCAACAGACCAATTTTCGTTTACACGTCACACGTAGGAGCGGCTGTCGGAATCCTTTCTGCGAAGCTGAAAATTAATCCTGAGAATGAATTTTAGCATAATCATTTTAAGCCTATTTTAGTACTTTTTGGCACACACAAACGGCCTAAATATTTTCGAGTGTTGGCACGTTACGTTGTACGTGGCCTTCGACAGCAATAGGACACTCGATTGCAGAACTGTAGTACGATCGTATTATGGTCAAGAGTGGAATGGGACATGGTGCAAAATGGAGATGGAAATGCCAATCTCAACTGACCACTTGTAAAGCAGCTTCCAGGATTCCCTGGTTTCACTATGTTCTTCTGCGTCAAAGAACCCAATCAAATCTTCCGTGGAACTTTGGAAGCACAATTCTTCTTGTCAGCTTTTTTAGCCTCATTTCACCTATGCCAGCATCAGTCGTAGATGCGTTACAGCAACCTAACAGTAAAATGGAATCAATGAACTACCCGAATCACTTTACGGACCAATGGGCTGTACATATTGTTGGTGGAGTTGACCGGGCACATCAGATCGCTGCCAAACACGGTTTCGTGAATACTGGAGAGGTACTACTTCAATTAAGGTTGTATGTTCTAATTTAAACTAGCCTAATTCAATCAGACAAACGACAAACCTAATCCGCACAATGGCTTGTGTGTGTACAGGGTGGCACATGATGATTGTCACCCTTTTCATTTATTATAATACGATATCGTTCCCGGCCATGTGATACACTAAATTGCAGACAATTTCACTGCCGATCTCATGGTGGAAAAATATTTAGCAATCGCTTGCGAGCGACCGCTGCAAAACGCCAGATAGAGGGAAAAGCTTTATTACCTACTCAGTAATCATTAATCGGTATGACCTCCTCCTGCTCAAACTATGTCTCGTAGACGTGAAGAATATGATCGCAACGGACATTCGAATAACTGAGCATCCGTTTTTATTTCATCTAAAACGTTTATTAGGCAATGATGCAGATTCAATCTTAATCGTAATGATTCTTTAGCTGACTGGCAACCCAGTTTTACGTTACAAACACGGCAACAGAATCCCTGGCGTCACGATATGGCAGAGCACGGATTCTGTCAACAGCCCGGTTCTTCTCACTGTCACCCAATAACCCATCCAATTTTGTGATGAATTAGTTAAACTTCACTTAGAATGAACATTTACTTTTTAACTTTGTGTAATTCTGACTTTAGTGCAGGTTTGCTTTGCTCTCGCGGGGAAAAAGAGTCCTTCCGGTTTGAGAAAGAGTGAAATTACCGCTTTTTCTATCTAGCGCTGTGCAGCGGTCGCTCGCGAGCGATTGCTAAATATTTTTCCGCCAAGAGATCTGCAATGAAAGTGTCTTCAATTTGGTGTATCACATGACGGAACGATATCGTATTATATGAAATGTAAAGGGTGACAATCATTATGTGCCACCCTGTATATTTTCATGCATGTGGGTTTCGTCGGATCCCATTTCCATCTTTCAACCACGTTTTTGCTCTAACCTATATCCACGAATTCTAATAAATAAAATAATTTCAGATTTTCCCTGACTACTACCACTTCATGCATCAGAAAATAGCAAAGAGATCAGCTGACCCTTGCACTGAATATCACGAGCGCCTTTCATCGGAACCTGATGTGAGTTTCACGATTTACCAGCTCACTCTGCAAGTATTTTGTCAATCAAACACGCTTATTTCTAAAGTCGTTCTATTTGTATTTGTTGTCAATATTCAATATAGAATATAGTACATTAACTACATTTTCAATTATAATTCAGGTGAGATGGCACGCTCAGCAAACGATAAAGAGAAGAACTAAACGAGATTACTTGGATATGGCCAAGCCAGTACAAGTGACTCGTGTAGCGAAGTGGAACCGAGCTTCACGAACTTCTCGTCCTTTATCGTTCACGGATCCTAGATGGCCGTCAATGTGGTATTTGGTGAGTTATGGCTCGAGCGCTCGCGAGAGGGGCTAGGGTCTGCAGCGACAAAGTCGCCATGCAAAGACGTGGGGTGGATCGTTTTAGCATTTTCGTCTAGAACTAATGTAAAACTTCATCTTTTCAAAATAATATTTAAAGTCGTAAGTATTTTTCAGAAACATTGACGAGATGGGATATAACGTAGAATTGTCTGCCGATTCCGAATCTGCGAATGCAAACCAATTTCTAGTTTTAATAGTTTAGATGTAATCGAGGAGTGAACAGGATTACACTTCTCGATTTTAGAAAGGGAAAGCTCTGAAGTAACGACATGGAATAAACTGAGTACTTAAACTTAGCCGCACCATGCTAGTGAGCCCTTCCATAGTTGGTAAACTTTGATATGGTATATGGGATGGAGCAAGGAATCCTTCTTTGTTCTTTTCGCCTTTCCGCTTCAAATTCTTGACATACGCAAACGAGGGTCATTCCATTGAAAACGTACCTTTTATTTCACTTTACACTCTGGTGGGGGTGGATGAATTGAGCTAAAATTTTCAGCATAGACGGAGGCAAGATTTAGCTACTTTTCAGCAAAAAAACGAGTAGTCATTCATGTCAGAATCCATGAAGATTTTTGTGGGGAGTCGTGAATTTTTCATGAAATATTCAAAAATCCTAAAATCTTTGCCTGTGAAATATTTGGGTGAAGTAATTCAACAGTTGATCAGATCAACTATGATGGGCCATGTTTATAACTGCAAATGTTTGGAAAGTTATGCAGACGTGAGGTTTTTTTCAGAAAATGGCCGAAACAGTTCGTTTTTTCTTACTATGTGTTCTTTGTTCTTGAAAAAAATATGTCGTATGTTTACAATCGTATTAGCTTTACGACCATACACTTGTGGTATACTAAATTCCAAAAGCAAACGACGAATAAAAATAAAATTGTGAATCAAGTCAGATTTTTAAATATAAATAGGCTTGAAAATATTGAAATATGTTTTTATTTACTTAAAAATCCACAGCCCTCGACTGTATCAATATTTTATATTTTTACTCGATTTATTGTTGAAATATCGAAGTCATGCCCCATATATGCTGAAAATTTCAGCTAAATTAACAAACTCACACCTGAGCTTGAGCTATGAGCAAAATAAAAAGGTACGTTTTCAAGAGAATGACCCTCGAATTCTACTTCTTGTTTTGAAAGGATGTTGCGCTCAAAATATCGGTCCTCCCGCTCTGGGGGGGGGGGGCGCATATGCTTAGTAGCGTATGCGCCCTACCTGCGTTTTCAGGTGGGGCGCATACGCTATCACGCGCTGATATGATAGTGATACTCGACTCCTAACTTCTTTCTGTGCAAATGCACGGCAATTTATTTGCTAGTTATTTGCAACATTGCTTTGGCTTGTTTTTGTTACTTTTAGTTGGTAATATGCGCATATGCAATCACTACCAAAATATCTAGGCGGAAGACGGTCGCGGCGAAAGCACAGTGACTCAAAGAATTGATACATATAAAACATCGACAATCGATACACAAAATATCGCCCAAGCTGAAGTTGAGAGATTTGATTATTGTACGGTTGTTGGTTAACAACGAAGCTATTAATATAAAAAAAATAAGAGACTTCGCAAATGAAGAAAATGGATGGGAACTATTCTATTCTTTCTTCGATGATTCTTTGATTCTCTTAAATTCTCGACCACTATTGCACTGCTTAGATGTTTCTCGTTGAGCCTTATTTACGACTTCTTTAATTCAGTATTTGTATTTAGCTTAGAATCAGTAAGTAGGTACTTTCAATTCCAGTTCGGGCCATGTGTACCTTACCGATTTTTGTGTCACCATGTGATTTCGCCGCGACCGTCCTTAGCTTCGATCATTTTCCGTTTTAATAAAAGAAAATATGGTATTCGTATTATGTTTGTGCTGTGGAAAATGATGAAACATGTGGTACATCACTAAATATGGACTTCGTACAGAGAAGTTGCGCCCATTTTCAAAGGATTTTCTTGCGCCCCTTTAGGACATTCTTAAATATGTCTTCATTTAATTTATTTAAATTAACAATTGCAAATTGGAAGTTGGAAAAAATACACTAAACTAGTGGGCTGTAAAATCCTTTTTTTCAAAAGCTTAGAATAGCTACACCCTCTTATGAAATCCTCCCTCCGCTTTCTGTTTCCGAAACTTGAATTTTTTAATGGTATTTACACTTATAATCCTTAGAGCACATACTTTTTTTATTCGACCGAATCTCAAACTATTCACTGACAGATTTCTGATGTAAGCGATAACAAAACCCTAGCAAACTTCCAGGAAATCGAAACATTTTTAAATTTAACTTCGTATTTACGCGAAGCGCAAAAAAAAATTTAAGTGAAGAAGCAATTTTAACACTTGCATTGGGTATTTGCGCGTTCTATTAACTTGCCATGGTTTTTATGGTCTATGACTTAAATATGGTCAATAAATGAGAAGTATTTCTAGAACTTAAGCTAGTAATCTACGTTGTAGAAAATTGGCGGAGAAACTTGTCTTGTCTATGCCCTTGTTAATGCAATATTAATTCTTTAGGCTAAATGCCTATAATGTGTGTAATCTAAATGGTATATGCGATCATTCTAGAAAGGTAAAGTTGGAAGCACAAGTAGTTCTGTGCAAATTCTAAAATAGTATATGCAAAATCAAAATAACACAAGCAGTGAAGTGGTGGAATCTAAGCAGAAGTAGGTACGGAAAACGGATTTTGAGATACAGGACTGAATTTTATTTGAATTTACACGCTTCTTAACCTGTGGCAAATTATTAATTGACGAAACGTAGAAGACTAAACGGCAGTATACATAGTATGCGATCCAATCCGCCCGGATCGCGTCCTCTCAAGTCAAGTATAACTATAATTCCCATGTATTTGTTAATTGTTAAGCGCAATTCAACTTGTAGATTTTTAAAACTGATTTCAAAAAACGAGTTGAGTCCCCTGACTCTGGCGCCCCTTTTCGGTGAAACCGCTGAAAACCCTATTGTTACGCCTTTACGTCTAACCGATAGTCTAAAAAATGGGAAAATTGATTCGTCTGATGCAGCTAAACTGCATTATATTTTCGGATGTAAGAGTATCAACAGGCGCAGAGATCCGTGCTAATTTATTGTTTCATTATCCTATCAGAATCGGGGACCAGGACTAGATATGAACGTCCAAGAAGCTTGGGAAGATGGCATCACAGGGAAAGGTGTTGTGGTAACAATTTTGGATGACGGACTAGAAAAGGATCATCCGGATATAGTCCGAAACTATGTAAGTGACATGTTTGAAATCAAATAAAGATATCGTAACATAACATACGGTAGATTCTATTACATAAAATGAAATGGTGATTGTTTCTAACAGTAGTATCAACATACATACAACAGTAGTATCAACATCATCATACTAGACTCTATGCAGAAAAATAAGGAACATAAAAACGAGTTCCGGCATGGAAATTCGCGCAACAAAAAACCCGAGGCAGACACTCTTGTTTTGAACACAATTTTTCCGCGTTGTTGGAACTAATTTGTTCACAAACATGTTGATCTGGATATTATTTAATCAAAGAATGATGACTCGAAGGTTGCAGGAATTCTATCTATTTTGTCGTTCAGTATTTGTCCGTATTTTGTAGATATAATTAGCTCTGTCGGCACTACGCATTTCTCTTCTCACCTCGTACTAACTCACAAAAAAACGAGTATTAATTTAATAGAGTGCAGAATGCGCTACTGTATTTTTGCGTTGTTCTTGAATTCATTTTGTCATTCATTCGTGTCATTCATGTCATGCTCTTTATACCTATATGTTCAATTTCGATGTTCTAGGATCCGATGGCGAGTTTTGATGTTAACAGTTTGGACACAGATCCGATGCCGACCTATGACTTGACTGATAGCAATCGTCATGGGACGAGATGTGCCGGGGAAGTAGCTGCTGAAGCCAATAATAGCATTTGTGCTGTCGGAGTCGCATTCGAAGCCGGGGTTGGAGGTATGTCATGGCTTGCTATTTTAACCAACCACACAGCCTGTTATAAATCATTAAATAGTATCGCCGGCAGCGGCAGCATATCTGTGGATTTGTTTCACTTCCTATTGTTGTGTTTTGACTGCCTTTTTTGTCATTATGCTTATGTCTGCTGAAATTGCTATATACATTATAATTATAGGAGTTCGAATGTTGGACGGAGATGTCACTGATGCCGTCGAAGCCCGATCTTTGTCGCACAATCCACAGCACATAGACATATACAGCGCATCTTGGGGCCCAGATGATGATGGAAAAACTGTGGATGGACCTGGAGAATTAGCGACACGGGCGTTCCATGAGGGTATTACTAAGGTCAGTGGAGTTTTTGTTTAATTATTACGCTACACACTGTTAGGGCAGGCTATCTTCATCATATTCTCAATCGAAAATGAGATTGTGAAGAAAGTGCACAGATGGAAGAGCATACGGAGGACATAAGTTCTAGAGTACAAAATATGGCGAAAAAGCTCTTCAGAGCTAGTCGTATTTTGTACTCCAAATGATAAGCAGGCTAAATTGTAAGGAAAATACTTACTCGCTTATAGAAGAGTCTTTAGGTTTAATGAGTAAACTGATGCGGCATCTTAAATTAGTTATCACATGTAAGTTGGGTTATTTGAAAAGTAGGATGAATATCGCTTATAACCAAATGTACCTGAGAGGTACTCAACAGGATTCACACACTCCGTTATTTTTTAAGGTCGGTTCGATTTGCATTCTGTTTAAGCAACCGGGGAGACCAGAGTACCGTTTTAGGCCTAATCTAGAAAACAATGCTAAATCTTTCAGGGAAGAGGCGGGAAAGGATCAATCTTTGTGTGGGCTTCTGGAAACGGAGGAAGAGACCACGACAATTGCAACTGTGATGGTTATACAAATTCTATCTGGACACTTTCTATAAGCAGTGCGACCGAAAATGGGCTTGTTCCATGGTATTCCGAAGCTTGCAGCTCAACACTTGCTACCACTTACAGCTCAGGAGGAACAGGAGAAAAGCAGGTACCCATCAGGGAGCTTGATCAGGCACTTGAATCTTATGATTGAATTGTAAAATCATAAGTCTTGATGTTGTGACTGTTATGCGTTACGGCTATGCACAGGCCTATAATAGCTTTTTTATGTAACAATGCAGATTGTAACGATTGACCTTCACCATTCTTGCACTTCAAGTCATACTGGCACTTCGGCCTCGGCTCCACTGGCCGCAGGAATTTGTGCACTTGCTCTGCAAGCGAATACTAATCTTACTTGGAGAGATATGCAGCATATTGTCGTTAGAACAGCTCGACCTCCGAACTTGATAGCTACGGATTGGGCTACAAATGGTGTCGGCAGAAATGGTAAGCTTGTCGTTATATAATTAGTCGTAATGTAGACATTTACTCCCTGTACGTCTAGTTTTCTTATTTCTAGTTAGCCACTCCTTTGGTTATGGATTAATGGATGCTGGCGCTATGGTTAAACTATCCCGAAAGTGGAAGAGTGTTCCTGAACAAAATAGATGTGAAATTCGTGCGCCGTATTCGGAGAAGTAAGCCGTCTATTGCCGCCATGGTCGGGACTTCGTGAGATGTAAAGTGAGTTTCGACTTGACCTTGAGTTTGGTTCCCTCCATTTGCTCACCCAACTCACTTTCCCTGCTTTGCAACAGCAGCAAGAGGAAGAATGAGTGGGATTATTGGAGATAACCACAACTCAAGGCCGAGCTGAGCCAAATCTCATGTCGAAACTCACTATACATTTCACGAAGTCCTTACCAAGCCGGCAATCAATATATAGTACGAGCCTGTAAAAGTCCGAGAATGGTCCAAGAACCACACCCGTACCTGTGGGTTCTGCGAAGTGGGTTAACCCTGAATGTATTTCATATCTGTGAAAAACTCCTTACGAAACAAATGTTTTGGAGTGCATTCGGTTTCAGTTTCTGGACGGAAAGGAACCTATCTGATAATGAGGCCTTTTTGCATGGTTTTGAGCGCTGTGCAGTTCGAGAACAGAAATTAGTTCTGTATTGTTCAAGCCTAGAAAGACACATGGGTCCTAAGGTAAATGCATTTGCATCACGAAGTCTAGGATAGGAGAAAAGGTACGGCTTCCCTCGGGACCGTTCTCGAACTTACTGCCTAATCTAATCGAAGACCAGTGTCACACGTTCCGAATCAATGTGTACCGATGTACTAATTAATCCACAGAAACATTCCTGCCAAAAGTAAAGTTACCTTGGAGCTGAAAGTGGCCAGTTGTCCTGGAGTAAGATATCTGGAACATGTTCAAGTAAGTCTATTTAGTTTTTCTACATAATGTTGGGGATATGAATTTAGAGAAGCCAACGGGTATAAGTTGTAACAAGTGCAAGAAAAATGTCTTAATTTGGAACTGTATTAAACAATAAAGAAATGAGAATATTCTAAGGTCACATGTTGAAAGTTAATATCAATACTCTCAGTCATATGGAATAAAAAGTCCGCCGTCAGTAAGAATTAAGAATTGTTCCCATTAGTATGATCTGCGGAGTATTGCATTGTTACAGAGACTAAAGAAGAAGCCATACGATCACCAACGTGAAAGATTCAACTATACTAATTGCATTATTTGTTTGATAGACAAAGACACAGTTTATTGCTTGGTGCTGTGTTTTACATCCCGTGACAAATAACTCGAATCTTTCTTTACTTCAGGCTAAGGTTACATTGACTTCTGGAAGACGTGGAGATCTGCAAATATATCTTATTTCTCCTTCTGGAACTCGTTCCGTACTTTTGGCACACCGAAGGCATGATCTGAATCGTTCCGGATTTACGGATTGGCCTTTCATGACTGTTCATTGTTGGGATGAGAGTCCAATGGGGAAGTGGACTCTGGAGATTCATAATGAGGGAAGATACGTGGGTAAGCAATATCTTTTTTGAACACAAATCTAATTAATGGTATTAATACAGAAGTACTTCTGGTTAACGTTGGTAGTTTCTACGTCTTGTATTGTCGTGCATCGAATGTAAGTAATACAACCTGTTTGAAAATAGAGGTCCGGGTTCCACTTCGTCTATTTTGTGCTTTCGCTTATTAAAATTAAGCGGCATTTTTCGATCTACCTGCCTTAAGGTAAAGATAATTGCTACAACACACAAACCCGGGTAGGCGCAATAGGTGACGCCTAGGCCACGAAGTGGCCTAAAAACGCTCAGGCTGGGTGTCGCCTACCTAGGCGAATTGCGAGCGCCTGAGCTCGTAGGGCCTGATATAATGTAAATGTAGTTCTATTTTATTGTATATTTGATTTGTAGTTGATATATTTAATTTAAAACCTAACTTATGTCGAGCAAATGCAAAATGGAAATTATTGGGCTCACTTAAGCATCTATTGACAAGTAAAACTCATCGAATTCTTTCTAATCCTCATCAAGTTACTTAACCTCGTTAAGCCCCTAGATTATGAGCCCATTTCCAGTAGCGTGAGGGAGCTACACGTCTCTCGGACGATACTTGAACCTAAAGCATCTTGAATTGACATCTTCCGAATATGTAGGAACTTATACAAGTACATCAATCTAGGGATAAATTGAATATTATGTTATGTTTAATCCGAAATTTAAGCACAATTTTATGTGAAACAATGTAAATAAATGGAAATGAAGAGAAAAAAAGGAGAGAGGAAGTAAGAACGAGGAATAAGAAAAATAGAGAAAGTAGAGTAGAAGAGAAAGGAGGAGATAGTAAAGGGAAAAAAGAAGAGAGGAAAGTGGGGAAGGATGGAAAGGAAAATCAATGGGGATATCGCAGCAATGCCGGAACGAAGCGCTCGCCGGCTTGGATTTTGGCCAATTTTTTGACGCCTAGGTACTCAACAAGGAGGGTTTGTGTCTGCTACAAGTTACACTAACGAAAAGACTGGATAACTATGATCTATGCCACAGATTTAGAATGTAGCACAACGAAAACTACCAAATGTATTGACATCAAATACGACTGACGACTGTGTAACAAACTTTATGATCGTAGTTTGTGATTAGAAGGTTACTTCCAATCCCACCCAGGTGCGCATTAACCTGAACAATTTCTACGTGTCTCCGAAACAAGTAAATACACAGTGTTAAAAAATGTTCATGGATGTGCATTCGATAGCCTTTCACAGAAACGATTTTTTTTACTTCGCTCCTTTTTTGATGATTCGTTGTTTGTACTTTCAATGTGTATTGTACCCATGAAAATCTTCACCTTGAATCAATTGGTTTCGTTTCAGAAATGGAAAAGGTTGGTTGATTTGGATAAGAGCAATCACCAAAACTAATTACTTTTTTTTGTGTGTTTTATTGCTACCACGACCTCGACGGGATTCATGTTAAAGATCATAAGAACGGTAAGCTTAAAAGATGAAAACCTGGCTGGAGGGGTATTAGGTTCTTCTGCAGATGCGCGCCTTCTCTACGCAAGAATATTCTTAATTTCAGTTTCCACTTTTCTTGAGTCTAGCGTTCTCGTCTCGTAGTCACGTCACTCTCCTTTCAATGGGTAGTTTTGGGTGGTCTATTCTATATCGCACTGTCAAAATTCGTACTTTACCTGTGTTTCTGGTATAAGGGTCGAATAGCAGATTAGCAGAAATACGAGTGCTTTAGGTCGTCGTATAATCCGAATGTAAACCGAATAATGAAGAGTTGACGTTGTTTATGTGTGAAAGGACGGACTCTACTTAAAAGATGGTCACTTGTCTTGTATGGAACAAATGAAAACGTCAACATCGAAAAGTCAACTGAGTCTTCGGAACGACAAGAAAAACATTTTTTGACACGCGACGTTAATTCAACCGAAGCTCATATTCGAGGCCCTGGTCTAAATCCACCCATTTTGAACGGTAAGGATGTTTTACCCACTGCTGCTATCAACAGCCCAAGGAAGCCCGCCAGACAAAAGCAAATCAAGGGAAAGTTGTTTACCAAGAAACAGAAATTGAGCGAAGAAAATACCAATCATGAAGTCGAGGATACAATCGGTATCACACCAGGGCAATCTATATTTCCAAGATTGGAAGACAGTGTACGCACTGGACCGATGTTGGTTGACTCAGAAGTTGAAAGCAATAATAATTCATCTACGTATCAGACTGGACTTCCTACCACTCCGTCTATGTCGATGTCGGAATTGACTCGAGGTCGCGGAGGTCCACCAACACTAATGGAATATCCGCACCATGGATCTGTTCTTTTTAATGTTGAACATGAAACTGAAACTGCTTCACCATCAGATCAGGAAGGTTGTATGAGATTTTGAATGGTTTACATTAATTGTGTTGTGCATTTTCAATTCAGCAATGTGTGAACACTTTTGTGTGCTATCCTTGGTTTGTATGTAGGAATAAGAGCTTGCATACAAAGCATGCATACATAGCATGCTTGGATTAAGTCAGTTATGGGTTATGGCCCATAACTGACTTACCATAACTTATGGGTTTGCTTCCTCCACAAACGTCTAGACGCCAACAGAGCCCAATCACTGACAATTTAGGTTGTACAAAAGCTGATGATTCACTATCATTATTGAATGATTTTGGTTTCGTGTAAGCGTTTTGATTCACACCGTTTTCAGTTTTGTTTTAGCTTATATGATACAAGCATGGTGAGTATGACTGTCATTAATTTACTGATGCGTTCTTTATATTCAACAGGTAAACTGAAAACCTGGACGCTGGTTGCTCACGGAATCACTGATAACCCGAATGACGTGTCTGAAGTTCTCCCCGATGAGCAGCACAAGACTCCTGTATCAGCCGTGCAACCCAATGAGGAGAGTGGTGACCCGCTGATGTTGGAATTCGACGGAAGTGAGAATAAAATTGTTGTGGACTCTTCTCATGTTCACAGTCCGCATTTGTCTGCCAATGCCCCAGAAGTGGCGGACGTGTCAAGTACATTATCAGTATCTGGAAGCTGTATTAGGTCGTCCATATCTGGGAAGTGTTTAGGTTGGTGCCTTTTTATCTTCATTTTTCTTCAGCTGGCCAGAACTTGGTCAGATTTCACAAATCAACTCCAATTAGACGAGAGCAAATTCTGTCAAAGTGCAAACCTGTGCACGGACTCTAGTCGACCTTCCTTGAGTTCGCATGGTCATATACCTCGTGCAAATAAGCATGGCGGTTTGAGTTGCCCCAATCGACTGATACCACGGTCCACAAACCACGCTCTGCATCTGCATCAACATCCACCTAGATCTTGGGTATAAGCTGTGCAGTTTAACAGTGCCAAAATTACATGTTTCCTATATTCAAGTGATAACCGATAACCGAATCCAGATTTAAGTTTAAGCAAACGCATTGACATTGATGGTCAGTGTAGTCGCAAGAAGTAGTGGACATCTGGATGCGTTTTACTTCCACATGAGCAGTGAGCTGTAGACTAAGTGCAATAACAGTGATTGTGATTCCGTGTGTGACATGGTAATGCCTTCGACATGCAATGCAAGGCCATGTTGAAGTTTGTACAATTATACTGACTTTGTATCATCTATTCGGTTTTAATATGGCGCTAAAAAATTAGGATACGTGTAACAAGCACATGAAAGTAACTTATATTTTCTCAAAGTTCAGTTTTCCGTTTGCACATTTTAAATTCGGTAGGCTGTGTCCGTCACCTGATATAGGGTATTTCTCTCACTTCTTTTACACGTTGAACTGATCTGTTGATGAACTATAAACTATAACCAATAGCAGTATTCCTTCCTGCGAATTAGTCAATCGTCGTTCGAATAGATCAAAGCGCAAAATAGTAGGGCTCGAACCCGAACTACATGTGTCCCAGAAACGTACATATTACTTTGTTCGTATCTTAAAGTGTGGCGTACAATGGAAATTTTGAATTAAGTACAATAGTTATATTTCAATCAGAAAAGACAGTAGACCGTTTGATACCAGAGGTCAGGTCTATTTGAGATGGTTTTATTTTAACTGGTGCCCAATCAAAAGCGGATAGATTTATCTCAACTCAATTGAACTAGCATTTCTACTGTTATAAGTACTAAGATCTGACATCTGCGGCTCTCGTAAAGTCTGTTGGAGACAGGCAACAGGGAATCAAGAATCAATAGTTCTAGTATGTATAGATTTATATCATCGTTGTTAGGTAAGGTCTGCTTGGTATCCACAATGGAAGAAGGGTTTGTTTGAAGTATTTCACAACACAACAGACATTTGCTATCGTTGTTGTAGGCTAGGTTCCTATAACTTTTCTCAAGACTGTATACTACCAAGGAAATACTCAAGTGGTGCTACATTAGTTAATCTTTCACGACTAAAGTATTGGGGCTCATGAAAGTTCGTGCTTGCCGCTGGTGACGGTTCAGGGTACGTCAATTAACCATGCTTATCAATTAATTGCTGTGTTAAGCTCAAAATTTAAGTGCAGTTCGTTGGTCACCTACGTATAAATATTTAATAATCTGCTTGTAGCTTATGGGTCTGCTGCATATCTCAAAGCGGCGACAGTTGATGGCGGGGATAGTTGATAGCTGCGACAAATCGAAGCTAACTTATAACAATAATTATAATAGCATAATGCTCTAAAAAAAATCCGGTATCTGAACCACGTGTCACGGTCTTGGTTAGAATATTATGATATTCGTTGTCTGTTTTATAAACCTATTCTTCGACGATTAAATAGCTTAAATAGATAAGAGAAGAGAAAAATTTTCTATGAATTATCCGCAATATGAATTTAATATGCTACATCTGATAATGTTGTTGCAATGAATTGTCCCGCTATATACTGTCGCTCTATGAAGGTTTCCACTACTGTATGACTGTCGATACTGAATTCTCCGGAACAGTTACTACAACTGGAAGCCTCATCCTTTGTAATATCATCGGAGAGTGTGGAATGAAAGTGAACGTAGTATGTATATTGTTGTGGTTAGGAAGTCGTCGTTGTGTTCGTATCGTAACGTAAACCGTAAGCCGCGTACTTAGTGCAATTTATTGAATATGAAGGAAGATTAGGATGGGCCTATATTCGGTCACTCCAGCGAATTCTTTCACACACAGCGGTAATGCATTCCATTTGGTTTGTGTATTTGTGTTCCTGCAATTAACGCTTTTTAGTGTGAGTGTGCTAAAGGACATTCAAGTTTAGTCTATTGTTTAGCGTTATCGACCATTGCAGGATTTGGTTCTAATATATTTCAGGCGTTATTCTTATAATTAGTTATTTGAAATCGTGTCGTGTCGTAATTTGTACATTATTTCATTAAATGCACTGAATCCGTTTCTTTCTTCAATATGCTACATTTCGGAAAACATGTCTCGGTGTTCTTCCAAATAGAACTTAACTCCTTCCGTGAATAGTTTATGGCATCCTCCGAACAATATCGTTCAGCGCATGACGTATGAAGACTTCTTCGAAAGAATGCCGTAGACGTCAAACACAAAAACAACATTTCCTGAAATGTTGGCTTTGCGGGATGAGTTTTGTTTCAGTTGAAATGGGAAGAAATATGACACATATGATTCTCAAAATGAATGATTGAAACGACTTGAAAGAAGTCGTGGATTCGGCCCATTTAGTGAGATGTTATCTTTTGATACATAATCTTCTATCAGTTGAATATAGGGACAGTGACACCTGAAGTAATTAAAACCAAATTGTGTGACATTCTATAATTGTGAACCAGGGTTAACCTGAGTCATCTTTGGCGACCACTTAACATTAACTTAGGCTAAATTATAAATTATGGACATTGGCAGGCTTCTCAAATGGAATAATAAAAGAATTCCCGGAGGTGACCGAATAATGGACTATTCTGTTGAGTATATCCGCCTGTGGTGGTCAGCAGTTTTAACAGGATATTGGGTTAATAGCGGTCAAGTTTAGTAATTATATTGTACGAAT
The DNA here is from genome assembly GCA_034694905.1 of Ceratophysella granulata. Taxonomy (NCBI): domain Eukaryota; kingdom Metazoa; phylum Arthropoda; class Collembola; order Poduromorpha; family Hypogastruridae; genus Ceratophysella; species Ceratophysella granulata. The sequence goes on along the minus strand of JAQFYU010000375.1, from coordinate 4,156 downwards.
GAGTGCTTGGTGGGTTGGTTTCGTGTAAGTACTTTTATGTAATCGTCTATCTCATGTTTGCTTACATTGTTGTTGTTTACGAGTATCTCCGTAAGCTAATATTTTATGTAAATCCTGTAAACTGTTTCCTACCGACTTCAATAATTAGTAAGTATGCAAAATTGAAACAGAAGAGCGACAAGATTTGTATTTGTAAACATTTTAAATCCCAAGTCGTTGAATTTATAAATACGGATTAAAATGATTTTATTTGAACAAACGTGAAAACACGTCAGTTGTGAGTAGCAGCCATTTATTGAATCGGCACTTAAAGTATTGTTCACAATCGGTGTCCTTCGTCCTTCCATGATGGTTGTCGGTGCCAGTGGCTTCCATTACATCTCTCTGTGAAGAGTAAATGTCATCGCAATTAGGACTGTGGTCATCCCTTGTACACTGCTGCTCTGTATTTGCTATTACTTATGCCCATTCAAGTTGTTGCTTTCCATAATTCGAATAACGACTCTAATCTAAGCCGGTTTACGGAGCCTTGGTACTTCAAAGAACCCTTCTGCATAATAGCTATTTATGTCAATCTGCGAAATTTATGAAATGGAAAGTTAATTTGCGCCTGTACCTGCTACAACGCGGAGTGGCGATTCGATGTATTTCACACGACTTCGCCAACCGAATATTCCGTTCCCTTCCCAGTCAAAACCATCATCAGAGGTTCGCTACACCTTGTAAGCTCCGTCCATATCGTCTGAGTGCACTCAGAGCCACTCCAGTGGCACATTGACCTTGATATTATGTCCTCCAATAATTTGTGTCCAAATAAGTGCGCACCACGAGACGAGGGTGAGCCGTCATCATTGCAATTAATCGTAAGGACAAGGACACTACCAATAACGACCATCAATAGAACGTGTCCTGATCCTGATGCATCCAGTCAAAGAAATATGCAATTTGTAGTTCAGTTCCAGGATTCCACGCGCTACTACTACAGTACATTCCAATTCTGCCCTTGGCTGCCCTTGTACAGGTAGTGTTGTTGCGAATATGGTTTTTACCAATCTGACATGGATTCGGTGAATACTATATTTGGTGAGGTCATTCTAGAGTCTTTGTTCTAATCGTTGTTCGAAGTATGATGTTCTATCAGACGAATATTTTTTGTTCCTACCGAAGCCCCACCCCACTAGACTCGCTTTCGTTACTCAGTCGCACCTTGTGCCACTCTTCTTGTTTCGTTGCTGAGGTGGGCGTCATTCAAATGTAATTTGATTCGGTTTCGTTATCGTGAAACTCATCCATCTTTGTCTTGGTTCCTTTCACTTTCATTTGAATGGCTCAAATAATTACTATGCATGGTTTTTTTTTATAGCGCTTCAGGAAATAACAGAAGTAGGCCTTGCCCACGCCTGATGCTAGCGCCGAAAAGCTCTGGCTGGTGCTTGCTTGCAGCATGATTTGAATGAGATATTGGTGCCTTGGTTTTGATGTAATTTTATTTTTATAATTGCACCAGAAAGCATTCCTTGTCACATTGAAATTACATTGGTAATTTAACAGCGGAATTCTCACTCACGGACTATTTCGTGATTTTGCATGTTTCTCATATTCTGATCTTTTGTTGATTGTACCATAACTTTGAAGTTGAACGCAACACTGAGCTAGAATGTATGATTCGGTCTAATGCCTTCCTAACCCAATACACAAGCGTAGAATTGCACGTGCATGCACTTGTAGTGTACGAACCTTCTCAATGAAACAAAGAAGCCTAATTAGCATTTTGTTGGAATAAATTTCAGAGTGTGGAGTCGGACTCATCCTTTTCCGCCAAGAGTGTCTCAACGCCTGTCCGCACAACTATTTCGAGGATGGTTCTGCAAGTGGGAAGCAGAACGACCTCGTCCCCCGTTCCTCCAGAGGCATGTGCTTACCCTGCCACTACTCTTGTAAAACGTGTTCTGGACCAAGGGAAGACGAATGCTTGACTTGTCCTGCCGACTCCACTCTCCATGCTCTTAGCGACGCCGAATCTCGTTGTTACTCAATCCAACTTCTCAACTCAATAGAAAGGAATCACTTTTGGTACAAGGCTCTTACTATAATTGTCATTGTCAACGTGGCTCTTGTCAGCATCCTCCTGCTCTATGTCTACATTCGGAGACGCGGAGGTGGTGGCTGGGAGTCCACGAGCAACTGGCTCGAACGTCGTACGTACAGTCGGGTTGCGAGCGATGAAGACAGCCAATTAGACACAGATGTCCGATTCCCGTTTCCTGCTCACCAGCAGTCTAGTCAAATGGTGGTACCGCCCACGTCCACCGCTGTTCAAATCCCTCCCCCTGCTCACCATGATGGTTCTTAGCGTTCTTAGTGGATCTTAGCTTTGGTGCTGGGCTTGGGCTATTGGTAGGAAGTGAAACAGCATTCCTAGGATATTAAACGCATTATTTAGAATAGGTAAGGATCCTTCGCGCTGGGTATCACGAAGTCGAGCTGGACTCAAACGCACTCAATGTACTCGAGAGAAGAGGAGCACTACAACTACTGTTTAGTCAGGAAGTCTGTAGTTCGGAAGTGCTCGCGCTCATTTAATTTGTAATTTAGAGAGCAAATATGGCCGTAGGCGTTCGAGAACGAGAATAGCTGGTAAAACTTGTTCTTGTGTGTACCGACATAAGATACCAATTCTCATTTCACTTTCCGTTTTATTCATTCATTCCTAAGTGTTTGAAGTCAAGTTTTAGCTTAGTGAAAAAAATTAGTGTAGGCTGGTTAAGTGTTTGTGTCATGGAAACCTAAAGAGGTTGAAAACCAGTCGTAGTCGTGGAAATCTAATTCAATATTTCATACTTACAGAAGAATATCTAAGCTAATTCGATGCAAAGTTCTACCTTGGTATAAAATCGACCTTCCGTCGAGTGAGCTTAGGCATTTGGGCTTGGTTACGTATGTCTGGGTATGGGGGGCCATGATTGAGGCGCAGATGGAAATGTACATAGGAGTATTACTCACGTGCTTCAAATTACATAATTAGAATTAGACTCAAGATCATTATACAACTAATCCTGTAGGATGGAAAGCTCATGATATGATCTAATAGGAAATAATGTGCGTTCGTCGTTCTGATTTTTGATAGTACTGGAATTTTAGTTAGCGAAGATTCAAAGGATATTACAATAGGAAGATTATATTCAAATGCTCATTGACGACATCGGGCAAGTGCACAGGTGTGTGGGACGGTGAAGGTGAATTGAATTTTGAAGTAAATCAGTTCTCGCACGGACATGGGACAACAAAACTAGGGTTACTTTGCAAAGCAAGAAACGAAGCGTAGGAACTCCGGCAATGCATGCCAAGTCATGATTCCAAGTTAGACTTTATCTCAAATTCGGCGGAATATTATACCCTCGCTCCCCACCCTTTCATATTGTCCAGTTACTTTGTCTTTCGACTTGTATCTGTCTGTCGAATGCAGACTGCAGACTGTCTATTTTGCAACATTCCAGAGCATCCGTAGTTGTACCATCCTAACCCAAGATAATACTATATTCGCCTAATGAAAGTGGCATTTGCATTAATCGAGTATCTGCCAAACTTCCACATCGTCTTCCTCCTGTCAACTCCAGTCCAGAGTGGACAAGACTCAAATTGGGTGCGGGCTTAGGATAGGAAGACTGTTGGGACTTCGGGACTAATACGGGTGAACCAACTTTTAGCGCGTAGTCATAAGGAAAATATCACCTTCTATAGCATTCATTCTTGGATGAACAGAATGAATCAAATAAATATTACTTATCTCGTACCTTTTTGTGATTGTAATCTTAGGTGCCACAACAAATGCAATATTTTAAGTTATATTTAGTCTTCCGAATGGTTCAATTCTGTTTGTTATACTATGTACAATGTTGCAATATTGTTGTCAAGATGAAAACTGTTTAAATGTTGTAGATATTTGGGCATTCCAATCCAACTAATGCTAAAACTTTTGCAGTACTAGTTTCTAAAAGTGTTACAGATGGCCGAAGGTCAACCATTTATCTAGAATTTACTGTATAGAATAAATCAAAACAGTATTCAATTTCGATAATAAAAACCTGCCTGACGGCACCTTGCGACCAAAAGGATGTAGACGACGCACATGACGACGAACATGACGTGCTAGACG
>JAQFYU010000374.1:0-23590 GCA_034694905.1 Ceratophysella granulata | reverse complement strand
TGTTGGCCTTTTTTGACGTTGGCCTTTATTGACGTGGCCCTTTTTGACTTGGCCCATTTTGTTTTGGCCTTTATTGTTTTGGCCCTTATGACATGGAACGCCAAACTATCTCTACTCCGAATCCTAACTTCCACACGAATACCTGGATTTACGAACAAGGAACCGGAAACCCGTTTGAATATGTTGTGAAGTGGATTGAGCTAATCACAAGGCTCAAAGTTACGAGTGACAGGAACTCGTCGGCTGAAATCCTTCATAAATTGCCAATTATGGGCCGCGGCCGGGTGCTTTTTACCCTGTACATGATGATGCGTTGCATGAACCGGGGGTAAGGTGTCATCCCGTGACGTTTCAGTTGTCAAAATTTCAGTTGCTTACGTTTAAATAATTTTATTTAACGTAAAAATTGTAACACACTAGAGATCGGAGTAAAAATTGCAATGCTTTGTGTGTTATTACTTTTGTGTAAATTTTTACGTAAAAACCGTAGCATAAGAGGCGGAGTAAAAATTGCAATGCTTTGTTTTAATATTTTTGTATAAATTTTTACGTAAAATATTGTAACACAGAAGAGATCGGAGTAAAAATTACAATGCTTTGTGTGCTATTACTTTTGTGTAAATTTTTACGTAAAAACCTTAACTGGACCGTTGAATCGAGTAATTTGCACTGTTTTATATTCCTTATCAAGTAGTATTTTCCGACTGACGTTAAGTTGAACAATAATTTGTATGATAAATATCGGTTCTTTTTCTTTGCCTCTATTCCAATACTCTGAAACTACTGGGCCGATGTTGATACATATGGGCTTCAAAGTTATCAAAAATAATGCGCGCACAGTTGCGGTATTTCGGTGACACCCTACCCATCGGTGCCGTACTATGTCCCCAGGTCAAACAAACCAATGTCAAAATTATCACATTTAATTAAAATGCTACTAAATTAATAAAAATTCATGCTACTGGACCGATTTTGACTTTCAGTGAATCGCGTTAATCCGATGCATTTATAAAAATGCTCAACCTACTTGGGATAAACTAATAAACGGCAAGCATATCAAGTTTCAACCTTCAAGCCATAACTGTGCATGTCAATGAAATACAATCTTCAATTAGCTGCCTGCAATTAGGATAACGACAGCAATTCAATTTTGTTTTTCGTTATGTTCCGTACAGTTGAATTCATTGCAATGTCGTCGTAATGTACTACACGTGATTTAAATTTTAATTAATTTAATTTAGTGAGAAAATTATTGATGAAAATTCAGGTGGAGGTTGAACTTTCAATTTGAACAGAAAATGCATCTAAACAAAGCAGGAGTTGACAAAAACACATGAATATGGATTTGAAATTGGTTGTCAAAATATTTATTAATTTATTCACACTTTACGGTTTGAAAACTAAGCTCAGTCTTTTTGGGTCAATAATTCTTGAGGTTCTATTCGGTGATTTCCTTGTTCACCCAAATACAATTTGATCCGTCGAACTCGACCTCTCGAGCTTACAGAAACGCTTCGTTTGGATTTTGTCGGTGTGGAAGGAAATGGAAATAGTTGCTCTTATTATGGGATCGTTTTGTTGAACACTTTTTCTCAGGATTCCAGTCTTTAAGAATGGGACGAATGACAGTCCAACAAGGTTTTCAGCTGCAATGCAAAAAAAATCAGAACATGCAAATTATTGGGATAACGTAAATCAATGCAATTTGGATGGACAACTTACAGGATAATGTTAGGATGTGCTATACTGCTTATAATTTGAGAAAATGGATTGTGCGTCCTTTGAGAATTCGAAAGGGGTTTGATGGTCGCCACCGAGTAAGTCTTCCTTGATACTCTGTAAGTCCTTGGGTGTGCCAATCTGTTGGTAGTAGTCAGGTGCTTCTACTGCTTCTACAATGTCCGCAGGTTCCTTGAACGGTTGAGCATAATTCCATATTTTGGTCAAGGTCTCCGAAGCGTTCTTGCCAAGGCCTTTTAGAGTCATCGATCGTTTTATTATTTCCACGTCGACGGGGTCTCTCATTGTCCTGGAAAATTACAACAAGCAAATTCAACGTATTTCAATGTATGCATGTGACAACTCGACATTTTAGAGACAGTAGACTGACTACTGACCTTTTGTCACAGTCGCAAGCTACAGCGACCCATTGCAGACGAAGGTCCGGGTTCCGGTTCCGGCTTCACTGGAGTTTGAGAACCCCTTTGAAGAATCTGAATCTGAATTGCCTAAGCTGCTGCTCCGCGTATTTTGGCACAGTCAGGCCAGGCATGACTTCCAATTCCAATCCAATCCCCAAAGTGGGCATCGTAAATCGTAAATACAATAACTCTGTTCATGCTGCTTTCAACTAAATTGAACTTGATTATTTGTTCGATTCGTGCTCGTTCTCATAATTTATCTAATCTTTGTGGGGCATTCTCTTGATGTTGACTCTTCATGCTAATTGGAAGTTAAAGTCAAGTAAGCTTTAGAGAGCGTACAGTAGTATTGTATTATTGAACTAGTATATTCTTACTCTGCATATGCACGAACACGAGTACGTAGATCCAGATATTCACTGCACAGCACGCGAAAATTCAAGTTAAAAGATATAATTATTGTGCCTGTGCTGTTATGCATATGAAACGAACGAATAATGTTACACAAGAAGTTAAGCTGGTGAATTTTAATTGGATACTTTGAGCTCGTGTTTGAAGTTGAAGTTGAAGCAATTTATGCAGAACTGACAGAACGTAATTGCTCCACTATCTGTTAATTGCCTTGCATGCTTATGCTTATGTACTTTGTGTGTGCATCCAGTGTCTTCAGCATCTGTTTCGCTTGATGTTCACTCGAACTCGAACTTCTCGGAGAGGCGAATAGAGACACTTTCTCCTTTGCAACTTGCAAAAACCGAATCGGCTTCAATTTTTGAACTTTCACTTCCCCAGCAGCTCCTAGTAAAGAAAACCGGTTTCTGTGAGTTGAATTGAAATGAATAAACCGGTCAACGAAGCTCCCCATATCCCCATTACGTTGGAAGAAGGGATTAATCTTGAGTCAGGAGCCAGGGAAATTATCAGGCAGATTAGGCCTCATTGGCTAACCGACAGTTCAAACCTCACGGCTAAGGTATGAAAATTCAAGTTTACAAAAAATGCTCTATGATTTACTAAACTGTTCCTCCATCACTAACTTTTAACTTTCATCTGGAGTCAATCCCGCTCGGAATCAGAAATCAGAACGCAAGCTTAATGTTGTTGTTACGTGCTATGCATTAATTATCTTGTGGAAGCCGTAGTCGTAAACTTTCAAACAAAAGTAACCATATTGTTTATACACTATTTACCCAATGAATTTGTTCCAGGTATTTACGGATGGAATCACCAACAAGTTGATTGGTTACTACTTGTCTGATAAACCTCGCGACGTCGTTATACTGAAAATATATGGACCAAAAACGGAAGAACTGATTGATCGGAAGGCAGAGCTAGAAACGATAAATGTATAAACATTACAAAATACAAATTACAGTACATTTTTAATATAACCATAACCAAACCACTGCTTCTTGTTTTGAAGTCATAAAATGTAAAATGCCTTGGTATTGATTTTTAATAAGTACCTTTAATATTTATGTTTAATACCTTGGTATTGATATTCAATTAGTTTCTGCATAGCTTGGGCCTGGGTCCAGCTCTGTACGCCGTTTTCCAAAATGGAATAGCCTATGAATTCATTCCTGGGAAGATCCTGAACCGAGAGTCCTGTAAGCAAGCGGACATCTTCCCCGCCGTGGCCAGGCTGACTGCCCGTCTTCATTCCATTGAGCTGGACGAGAAAAATCCACTTGTAGGTTCCAGCAAACACCATTCCGTCATATGGGAAAAGATCGGGACTTTCATAGCGATCGGAGATGAGATCCTACGTACAAATTCCGGAATTCGTGACAAGTACTAATTTTCGCCATTCAAAAAACTCCAAATTCGTGTAACATTAACCGTTCATTCCAAAAAAAATGAAACTTTCAGATACAAAGCATTCGGCGTGGAAGCAGGATGGGGAAGTCGGGAAGTGAAAGTGCTTAGAGAGATGGTGGAATCAGAAGGAATGCCACTCGTTCTCTGCCACAATGACTTACTGCTTGCCAACATCATTTACGATGCTCAGACTGCCAAAGTCTCATTCATCGACTATGAGTACTGCGGTCCCAACTATGCTCCTTTTGACATTGCCGACCATTTCGCGGAATTCGGAGGTAATTTTCTGTTTTATAATATTTTAACTGGCACAACTTCAATAATTCTATTGTCGCAAAAGGAAACTGTGCTCAGGCGTAGTTATATTTTCAAACGGTAATCCTAAATCCAAAACGAGACCCGAGATCACCCGTCGAACGACCTGGTTTGATACGGCTTTGGCAAAGGCCAATAAATTGGATAAGCAATTGTGCAACTGCATATACTGCATAATAAATAAGCAAATCCGATTTTAATATTTGATTTTAGGTGTAGAGGATGCTGACTTTTCGCACTGCCCTGACCAAGACTTTCAATCTGCATGGATCCGAGAGTATAAGGCACACTTCAAAGGACCGAGTCCCACTTCTCAGGCCCAGTTCGAATCGTGGGTCAGACTTTGTATGCCGCTAAGTAAGTCGAGAAAAACGAATTTAGAATAGAATGTTACAAAACCTACTGTTTGAATGGGTTCAAAATAACTATTAAATATAATAATAATTATAATTTAATTTTTAAATAACAGCTCACTTGTTCTGGATTCTGTGGACAGTCGTTCAGTCTCAGAACTCAACCATTGATTTCGATTACATCAAGTAAATTGGATCGAATCTCCTTAACAGTATTTTTTCCTTTGAAATAAGCAAATATGCATTTCAAAATCGTATTTTTTTAGATACGCCAGTATACGTGTTCCAGAGTACGAGAGGTGGATGAAGATCATTCGTGAGGAACGTTCCAATAAAGGACACTAACAAATAACAAAACGACAACTAATCCAACAATACTAATCATTTTAACCACATAACCTTATTTTCGAATCTTCTTATCTTCGAATGAGCTATGCTACAATACAGCTGTACAATTTTTTAATTTAGGCCAGATTTCGAAAATGAGAACTGGAATTGAACCATACGAGAAACGTTAATGCTTTTAATAGAATGTCGTTGTATTGTGAACAGATACCGAGTTTTAAAATTTGAAAGATAGAACCAAGGAGTTTTTGATTTGCGATCGTGAAAGGATTTTCTAAATGGATGTTTAATGTGCAGCTGCGTAATTATTAATTCAACTTTACTGATTTGAAATGACCTAATAATTGTGAATTGTGAACCAGGTTATTCCAATGTGCGCCGGCAGAGTATTAATTTACTTAAAATATAGTCATTTCTTTTTAGCCCATTTTATGTGCAGCCTGTAGCGTGTGTAACTGGGTTAGGCTTTTGATTGAACCTTTTAAACCCTATTCTAGCGAAGATCGCCTGTCTTAAAAGTTGAAAAATAGTCGATTGATACACATTCCAGGTAAATAATGACCACATACGGTATATTTTCAATTTTACGTAAAAATAGACTAGAGATCATTGCACATTTTTAGGGTACTAGGAATACGTATTGATGTGTATTTTCTTGTATGACATTTTAGGATTCCATTCATAATTCAGGGAAAATATTTCTCATTATATCGGAATAATTTCAATACTAAAAATAAATATTTCAGGTCTATTTCTTCTTGGAGGATGAAGCGGTAGTTGTGGTCATGCTGGACACAAAGTCCTTCCTCTGTTGCTCCAAGAGGTCTTCCAAATGATTGATCCGAATTTGAGCTTTTTCTAGCTGCTTGGCCAGTTCTTGGATCGTTTCCTCCTTTCGAGCCAAAGCTTGCTTCACTCGCAATCCAATCTTTTCTATCTCACCGTCCTTGTCACCGCGCAGCTTCTCCAACTCCGTTGTCTGCGTCTCCAGTTCGTGCTTGTGCTTCGCCTGCTCAATAATTTTAAAATTATTTAGACATGCAAACCCAATCCAAGACACTTTAACTACAAAATACGGCAAGACGATGTTCATCTGATCAGCAAATTCAGGGTCACTCGAATTAATTACCTTGAGTTCACTAACTGCTGCTTTTACCCCACGACACTCTTCCTCCAGGACGTCAATTTGGGATGCGAATTCCCGCCGAATGACGGAAGTCAGGTGGGCTCTCTCTTCCAACATTTTCATATTTGCATCCGAGAGATCCACATTTTGCTTCTCCTTCAGACCCAGAGTTGTCTTCAGACTAAAGATCTCTTCCTCTTTGCCCAAAACTTCCGCTTTCGTCTGACTAAACTTCTGCTTCAATTCCTTCTCGGACGTCTCAAGATCATTCAGCTCGGACTGAAACTTGTCATTCATTCTCCTAGAAGACCCAAACACCAATTTGAATATCCAACAGAAGCTGTATTACCTTTCCTAATGCTTGACAGCTTACTTGATTCGAGCCTCATGATCAATCTCGTCCTGTCGTCTCAACTTTTCAAATTCTTCCTTGAGCCTTCTTTCCCGTTCCCGAAGTTCCTTGTCCTTCTCCATCTTCAGATTGTCAATCAAGGCCACTTCTCGCTCGTGCAGAATCTGATCCTGTTTCTTGGTAAAATTTGTAATCCAGTTCTCTCGCTCTCCTTCGTAAACGTCCTTCAGACTCCGAACCTCGTTCTCATGTCGTCGTTCCAAGTTCGCAATCTTAAGTTGACATTCTTCACGAACGTTGTCCACCTGGAAACATCCGCATTTATTTAGGTATCAAACCAGGCAAAACATTCAAATTCAAGGGATATATAATACCTCGACTTCTCCTTTGATTTGTGTCTTTCGGATATTCTCCTGCATCAAATCTCGGAACTTGGTTTCCTCCATAGCAAAGCGGTCTTTTTCATCTTGCATTTCATTGAAGATTCTTCTTTTCTGAGTTTCAAAGTCTTCGGCAAGTCGCTGAAGTTCGGTCTCGAATCGCTTCTGGCTAAGTTCTCGTTCACGACGACAACATTCTTCTTTCTCACGACCAAAGGCTTCTCGTAGTTCTTGGAGCTGAATGGTTTGCTTACGAGCGTAGCGCTCTTCCATTTCTCGAAGCTCATCTGCATGCCAAGCTCTCATTTCAGACATTTCCTGTTGATGACGCGTAATGATGCGCTGGACCTCGGGTTCCAAACCCTTCACCGTCAATTCCTGGAATTATTCCCAATATTCGGTTTGAACTATAGAACATAACTAATTTCGACTATTGATCTGTACTACTTCTTAAATTACCCGAATTTCTTGCGTCTTGGCACCAACCCATTTGGATTTCCGATTCTTCTCAGCGTTCTCCTGAATCTTTCGTAGACGCTTCAGTTCATCCATGTGTTTCTCTTGTAAGGACTTGATCTGAGCCTGATACTTTTGCTCTGTATCTTTCGAGTCCTTCAAAATCTTCTCGCACTTGTCTTGTAAAGCTCGTTTCTCCCCTATCAGCTGGTCTACAAAAGCCTGGTGACGTGAGAGAGCAAGTTCGAATTCTTCTTGCTGAAGTCTGAGCCGTTTCTTCAAATCTCGTTCCGCACACCTGAGTCACGTTAATTCATTCAAGCTTAGATTAAATAATCTGTAAAACTAATACCTTTAAAAGGAAGAATAGAAGTCTCACTTGATGTTTCGGACGTTGAGTTCACGCTGACTAAGAAGAGTTTCTTCCAAAACTCTGATGTTGTGATCCGAATTTTCAACGCTTCGTTCGAGCATAATTACTTCCCGTGCCAGTTCTACGGAACCTTTCCGAATCAAAGAATCCATCCTGTGAAAATATTTAGTTTGTAAACTCCTCATTCTTGGCGATTAAAGAAAGACTCTTGTTGGAGAATGATATCTTACATAAACTCTGGGCATGTATACCCAGCTTATGCACCGTATAAGGGGAAAATCTATGGTCCTGACAGTAAATCAATAAATCAATTATTCTCTACATTATTGCAAGTAGCACTCACGTTTGAGCAGAAAACTCATGTTTCCCAGAAGAGTTGTTTTCCATTTTCGCCGTATTCTTGCCGGCAAGACCTGGCGAACTTCCGTAAGCACGCATATTCGTGGGCGAGCTGCTACTGTCGTACTTGAGACTGAACAATGTCTCGCGATCAGACTTCTCAACTTCATCCAAGAAGGAAAATAGGTTCCTGGGAAAAACAATTTTAAGTTATGCATTGAGCCAGGAGCTAAGTCTCATTTTCAACGACGCGGCCGTGTCTAATAGTCTAATTGCTGCAATAATCTTTGAATCGCGAATACAGTGCCCATGCCCAACAGTTAATTTGTATGATGTATCAAACGTTGAACAAATTGATGAATTATCTCTAGACTTAGGCTAGACACTTGACTTGTGACTTGGGAAACATTTCTAATGAATGATAGTTAAAACTTACTTGGCCTTTTCATCTGAAGTCTCCCAAGATAAACCCTGAAGTGAAGAGCCGGACCCACGACGCTGACGAGCAGAAAATGCTTCTTCCCGCTGAGTTGAACATTTTGAACCAGTAGCATTTGAGCTGTGTTGTCCAGAGTAGCTAAACTCTGTGTCCTCAAATTGGGAAATACGAGAGGCTGGGCGTGATCTTGGAGAAAGAATGATACGTGGCCGAGAAGGAATATCTTCCATATGCCCGTCAATCGGTGGTAGTTTAGGAATAGAGTCCCTGGATGACGATGAGCTTAGCTCGCGCCGTGACAGAGACGAAACAGGCCGTTCTCCGCATTCTGTAGGACTTTGAAATCGCTTGACGAAGTTCGGGCTCTGGTCCGTAGGACTTCTAACTCGAGCAGAGCAAGATGACTCTCGCTCACCAGAATAATGATTTCGTTCTTGAGCTTTGGGACTTGGCACTCGGGCAGTGAAGGGTGCATATTCCTTTAGAACACGATTACAAATAAAACCTTTACAATATTATTCCGCCTGGTAAGTAAAGTTTAAAATTAGGTAGATTCTAAACCTGGTGAAAATCATTGTAGCGGCTTCGGTCAAATGTCGAAGAGCGTGGACGAGAGACTGGAGGAGTGAAGCACGTTGTTGGTGATCCGTACTTTTGACGCAAGAAGTGACCAAAGTTTGCAGCGGTCTCAGAGCCCTTCTGCTCCTCAACTTCTATTTGACGAAGAGTTGAAAGAATTTTCGAGTACGTGTCAGTCCCGGTGGCAGTGTTTGATCGTCGGGAAGATCTGTTGGGAGATTTGGGACCTCCGAATTCCGTAACACTCGTGAAACTTTGGTCTGAAGTTCCTGAATTGGCAGAAGTAGGACGATTCTGCGTGTCTTGCTGCTGGACAGTCGAGTGTGAACTTTGTGGAAGATTCAAGTTCTCCAAGTTTTTTGCAATTTGATTGAAACGTGGGGAAAGAGGATGAGGTTGCTGCTGCGAAGCAGTTGAAACATTTTGTTGTCTTGGAGTTGTAAACGCAGAGCTCTCATGCCAGACAGGGCAGGAAATGGAAGAAAGGTCTTCAGTGTTCTCGAAGTTCATGTCATTTAATTGAGGTGAACACCGATTTTTGGCGTTGCGCATATTTTCCAATAAAGTTGACTGATTGACCACGGACGGATCCAGACCCATTTCATTGCACAATGTGAGGACGTCACGGAACAAATTGTCCGATTCAGTGAGGAGGACCTTTACCAGACAAATATTCGTATTATGATTTACGATCATTCACTTCCCATGCAGATGTTTTGTACGTAGTATTATTTATGTTACGCAGATCAATAATTAAATCAAACCTCGTCGTTGTAGTAATTGGAGACAGGTTCGACGGAGTCTGCTTGAAAGTTGGATTCCATGGACAAATTGTCCGAATTCTGCGAGAAGTTCATTTCATGGGAGAGCATTTCAAAGGCGGAAGAAATGCCGTCGTTGGTTCGACGCTGATTTCGGAACTTCTTATTTTTTTTCAAATCAGTTCCAGAAGTACAGTCACCAGAGCCTGAGATTTCCTGGAAGGAAGACGAATGCAACTGACCCAAACGTTGCCGTCCGGAAAGAGCCGAAGCGGACTTGGGTTTTGCCACTGAACTTTTGTGTAGAATTTTGCTTTCAACATTTGGCGTCATTGATATAGTAGGCTCGGATTGTTTGCGTTGGGTAGCCTTCTCCTGAGGTTACGAAAGAAGTTACTTTCAACTTAAGCTTCATCAATAAGAACCATGAAATCTTTATTTGTTCTTGCTCTTAACGAGAAATAGAAAGTACGTACAATGTGTTTCCGAGCTGCCATGTCTTGCTCCCGCGATTGAGTTGCTGACTGGGCTCGGCGTGTCGACGAGGTGTGTGCATTGAATCCTCGTGTCCCTGATGTAGAATAGTAGGGACTTTCAGTTTGGGATCTATTCACTGTTCCACTTGAGTTAGGTTTAGGAGGTCGTGTCATTCGAGCCTGAATTTCCAAAAATATGATCAAAGAAATATTACTGGAATGTGTAGGTTAGGTGTGGTGTTAGATGCAAAGGAGTTGAGCTTACGCCGCTTCCTTTGAGACCAGTCAGTGAATCCATTTTCCGTGAACTCGATGAGTATGTTGGGGTGCAGATTTTTAGCGATTCACTGGACGATGAGTGATACAAATTATGAGTGGCAATTGTGAAACCCTCTTTTTACAAAAATCCGTCTTTCTTGTGTATTCTTCAGTCTTGATCGAAACAAATAGACATTAGTTTCTTAGAGTGAATCGTTACCATTCCACCACCTTCTACCGTGTGTGGTGTGTGTGGATTATTCTCAAATCTGTAAGAAATGACAGAACATTACCAAACTTACAAACGATAATATTAAAACAAGACCTGGATGTTGTCATGGTAACAGAATGCACTACTTTATGCCAGAAAAGGTAGTTACAGTACTGGATAGAAGGTGAATCGAAATATTGATTTATTCTCAAAACGTGGTCGTAGTCATCAGCAACCAATGTCACAACACAAAGCAGTGGTGGAACGGAGGGAAGTTATACGTTATTCCGTATGTATAATAAAAGGTATTTGTTCATGTAGAGTGTTAGTTTTCGAGCTTTGTCCAACAAATTACAAAATAACTTTTCATTAAGCAGCGTACCTGACTCGCTACAATCATGGGCATTAAAATGTTTTTCGATGCAGTATGCGATCCGGGTGGATCGCAAATCGCAAACTGATTTCTCATGTTCTAGTTTTAGCCCATTGTTTTGCTAATCATACTGTGTTATCATGTTAGTCAAAGTTTCAGATACGTGTAAATGCAGAAGATATTTGCATTCTGCATCTATCTGAAACTTCTGGAAAACTTAAAGAAGAAGTTGTCATATAAGTCGTACTTTTTCAAAACAATGTATGAAAATACAAATTATTAATTCCCTTGATTAAAAATGGGATTAAAGTAGAACATGAAAAGTCAGTTGATGCAGGATGCGATCCGACGTATCGCATAATGAACGAGTACCCAATCAACTTTCTGGTTTGCTACCGTACACCGCCATATCACCTGCAGCGGTGGCGCAAGACGCTTTTCACTAAATGGGATTTTTAAAGCTAGACTAAAACTCATGTTCTGCTGTTTACTATGCATAATGAAATGACACAATCACGTATCACATATCATATCACATCTCTGATAGCGTATCTTCAGCCCAACCTAATCTCAAAGCTGATGTCTGAAGGCGTACAATTCACTATTAGCTTACACCTAATGATTTTAACACCGGCAAGGTTAGGTTGTTTTAGTTGTAAGGCTTTGGACATGCCAGGTTAACGTCTATTTAAATACTAATTAGTAATGTAACATTTGAAATACATATAACACATGGCAGCAATGAATTATCGAAGCTTCAAATGTGAGCGGTAGACCAAAACATGTTTAAAACTGTAAATACTTCACAGGCAGAACTTTGGAGCTAAATCCCGAGGTCTACAATGTACATTGATACGAAATGCAACTTTATCGCAACGATTCGCTGCTGCATTGCAAAATGCAGTTCAATATTTAACTTTCATATTTAGAGAATTCATATGAAATAGTATTGAATCCTTACCACATCGATCCACAATTCACGAACAAGTATCTCGATTGCTTCATTTCTATTGTAAGTACACTACTTAAATGGAACGGAAGTAGGAAAGCATGACTGGAACTCAGTTCTCATCTTCATCGTCGTCGTAAAAATCTTCGTAATCTTCCTCGTCGTCTTCTGAGTCGGCAGTTCTGTTGAGCCAATCCGAAATCTCGTCTTCCGTGGCCGTGGCGAGGAAGTATTCCTCAGCCTCCAGGCCTTCAAGAAGCTGCATGACCGTGGAGTGGAGCCAAATGAACAGGTTGGACCAGAAAGTGAGCGTGAAGATAAGCACCGCTCCCATGTAAACTTCGGGCAGCGGAAAAGAGTTCCAGCTCAGTCGTTGCTGGAACTCTTCCACGCCTAATCTCAACACCATCTTCAAAACATACTTAGGTTATTCCAGTTCCAGATCTCCAGGAGGAGGAATGACTAGAATCTCGAAACATGTCAATGTCATTCAAATACCAAGTACAGAAACTCCAATTCTACAAAGCTCTCAGTTCGTGATACGAAGGGTACTTATTCAAATGTTGAGTGGAAATTATGAATTAGGGTATCTTATAAACATCTTATTGACTAGATTAAAATCTTCGTTCAGGGCGGTGAAAGCAATTACCTAACTTAAACAATCTTTGGATAGACTTGTGGTTGCTAATTTCACATATTCTCAATTCTCATAATATTGTCCTTTCGGCTATGATTGGATTTGGCAGTTGTGTTGTAATTTCAGATTCAAAGAATGGTTGAACACGAACAAGCGCTGAAGTTCATGGCAGCTGATTGACATGCTGGAACATTTTGGGTTGGAGATGGCACATGACACATGACACTACTCCAACCACTTGTCATTTACGTTTTACATGTTGATAACCAAGCAAATCAAACGTTCACTACAGTCGCATTTTAAGTCTCAAGTCTCACATTTTTCAGTCAAGCACAATGGGATACTTAACGAGAATTGACTGCTTTTGTGTGTAACTAGAATCTGAAGAACGCGATGTAGGGGAATTTACTGACAGACGCATGAATTTGTTTTGCCACAATTAGCGAGCGACTACTGTTGGGAAGTTGGAATATAAATGGGATTAGAATTCACTTGGCACTTGGCACTCGTGGATCTCCGTGTTGATATTTTCCATGATAGGGAGACAGAAAAAACTCAGACAGAAGTGCTGGAAAGGATAGAGCGGATCCGCTAAGTTATGACGACAGAAGTGGCGTGGCCATTCACCATTATTTTAGCAGAACCTATGCAGATGATAACTATTAGGACTCTTTTACCTTTTGCATGATTATTATTTCATCTTCGGTTAACTCAAAATATTCAGTTTTGGATTTGGAACAATAGGGTTCGAGATTTTGGAGGTGAGGTAGCAAATGTCGCGAACGAACACATACATCTGACATCTAATCTGAGTGTTACCAAATGGAAAACGCCACAAACACAAAGATTACTTGAGAAACTGGATTTCTATATCTTACACTATTGCTATGCGCTATGCATATTTTCCAGATTTAGAAGATTTTAGGGCCAAAACCTAAATCCATTTTTAGAACGCTAGCTTGAATTCTTAGAAGCCAAACTAGTCAAGACCTTATCTACAATATTTTTAGAGGAAACCCAACTTGTTTCAATTCGTGTTTCAATTAGAAAATATCCTAAAACACGGCGTTAACTCAACTTTCTCGTTCTGATGACAATGTTCAAGCATTACCCTGAAATCATTGAGTTATTCTGAAGTTCAAAGCCAAATACCTAAAAGACCAGACGTTATATTTGAACCCAACCTCCTGTTTGGGTTGGTGTTGAATGTTGAAATGCTCATTGCCTAACCTTGATAGAAATTTCTGTTCATCAGTCATGGTCATGGCAGATGAGTAAAACATAGACATTATTACCCTCCTCTTTTCGGTTCAGCTCACGCTCCTAAAATTCAGGTAGACTGATTGGAAAGAGGCCTAGGGTTCAGGCAATAGTTGACGAAGTTGCTCAGGTAAAGGTAAAAGATTGGATTCATGACGTGTTTTGACTCGGAAGTCGAGATCCGAGCCACCCTCCCAAACAAACCTCCTAGTTTCTCGGTGGGACTTTCAATTCAGCGAATCCCATAGTCGAGTTTCTGAAGAAAAAATAAATAGAAGCAGTTGCGGTTATAAAAATAGGGTCCCCTGAAAAGATGAGAGAGAGCATGAGCTCTACTGTGTAGAATGTCCTGGCTGGGGAACTTGACGCTGAAGCCTATGACTCTGAACTGTACTGTGCCACAACTCCTGCAAAATGCATTGCAAAAGGCAAAGTTGTTATTGGAATGAAGCTATAGAGCTCAGAACTCGTACGGTATAACATGAAACGTTGTTGGAAGTTCTTGGCTGCTCAGAGAGGTTGCTGGTTGGAAGTGCTGAAGCCTTTTGCTTGGTTACTATAAGCCCAGGCCAGGTAGTCCGAATCTCAGTACGAATACAGAATACATACATACATAACCGAGCTATCATACTTGGTACACATATACTGCGCTATGAAAAAAGAAGCCATCTTGACCGTGAAGTGATACAGTTTAAAATATAAATATACCATAGTAACCTGCGAGTAATCACGCGTGAACAAGGGACAGGAGCAGTCGGAGTTCTGGTCACACGCGACTAGGGTTCCAGTCCTGATTTTGCTTCTATTCTTCACGGCCAGAGGTCACGAAAGCACGGGAGTCTGCAACGCAATTACCCCGTCAGTCAAATTGATCCAAGTAATGAGAGTGAAAACAATTATGACCAGTAACTCATCCTATCCTTATAGGATGTTCTTCTATGTTCTAACAAGTGGTCCACTTTTCAGACATCAGACATCAGAGGCAACCCCGTAACACCCATTTCTAGGTGAAAAAGAACACGTCTCGGCTCCAGATTTTTCGTTGTCAAGTTTTGAAGTTTACGGAGAGTGGTTGGAAGAAAGCAAGTTTCTGGTCAGTTGACTATGTATCTGCATCGCCAAGGCATTTATCAATATTGTCGATGGTCATAGTGATGGCAGCCAGCAGAAAGCTACAGGGTAAACCACAAGCAAATCATTACTCCACACGTAAAGTTGCCATGAAATGAAGCGAAACAAAGACAAGTTTGGGAAATGGCAGTAATTATCACAAATTGACCCCCGTGTCATATTCCTTTCACTTCTCAATTGCCCATCTCCAATCTCGGAGTGGGTTCTGGGTTCAAAACTGAAGCCAAACCACAACTCACAACTTGTGTTTGTTTTTTTAAATATTGTATTCATAAACTTGTACTTAGTGTCTAATGTCAGGTCAGGTGTACCTGAGCTCCTCTCATGACTTGGTTTGCATCGCCATTGCATCGTCTCTCTCTGCTCTTCAACAACCTCTTCTCAAGCATCAAGTCACATGTCACGTGTCATGTCACATGTAGAATACATGCGTACGCATTGCGTACTCACGTACTTACACCGGAAATTCCTGTAATATTAACATGTAACAAGCAGATTACAATTTTTGTACTCATTCACAGACTAAAGACTAAATTGAAATCACTATTACTTTCCATTGAAACACCTTTGGATTTCGATCAATGTCAAATCAATACGCGCATAGTTGATTGAAGTAAGATAATGATTGAAGTGTCACCATGAACTTGTGCGAAGCGAATTATCCAATAATAACTGTATCGGTCATGGCAGGTGACCTAAGACATTCCCAGTTCCGGTTTCCGGTAGTTTTCTAGTCACGTCAAGATCAAGAGTCACCAGTGCCAGTAGTGGTCGTTGGTAGGTTATACTTTATACTTACTTACACTTGTAAGTCAAGTCATCGTGCACAGACAACAAAAATAAAAAGTGAGATACTTACTTAAAGCATAAAGTGAACGTCAAATTATTAAAGAATGACGCAGCCAGCAGTAGAAACAAAGGCGCAGCTCACGGACACGACTGATGATGAATGATGAATGATGACTTGACTTTGACTCTCTAATGTGAATGTGACAGACAGACAGACTGGCACAACAGAACAAAAGTAGGATGAACAGCAATAGACTGACTAAACTAGACCCGAAAAAAATTACATCACACAATTGAACGGACGAACGAACGAACGGTGACTTTCTCGTTTGCCTGTGCGCCTGCGTGCGCGAGAACTTGCTATTCTTGTCGATCGTACCGTCATCGCATCTCGCATCGTAATCTAGAGTTTAGACATCTGCACGAACCGTGGTGCAATGAAAACGAAATTTCTCGGGTTTAGTTAGTATAGTGTACATATATTGCGCACGGATGGGTACGGTATGGTGTGGTGTATGCCAAATGCCATGCAACATGCATGCAACCCTTGTGTACTGCTTCAAGCGCGATATCTTAGATCTATTTAGTTGATGTATGTAATGTAACGTCACTTCCAGAATGCTGTAATTATTAAAGTGAAAGATTCGGGTTAGAATTTGGACACGAATGCGTTATTCACTATAGACAAAAGTCAAGCATTACAGCACACTCAAGCAACGTAGTTTTGAATTCCAATAGTTTGGCTCATTCCATTGGCTCGAATAATTTAAGTTCAAACCTCCATGTCACCACACCCGCGCCGTCGTTGCATACACGCCGACATAAATATTTTATGTATCCCAAATCCCAATCACCATCGAACAAAGTACAAAATCCTTAGAGAAAGAAATAAGGCAGAGCTGACTTGACGTATTTCTTCAAGGCAAAATTCGAAAAATTAAATAGTATCTCGGCGTGCTGTGCAAGCTTCTGAGACTTTAAAATAGACGCGCAACTTTCCCTGCGATATGATGTAATGTCTCTGTGATAATATTAATGTGATGGGTATGGGTATTATTGGTCGTGTTGGTGTAATTTTAAATTTTGTATAAGTACTTACTTTCGGCTTTCAATTCTATATTTTGAATTGTTTGCTTTTTGCTTATCATGTTATGGGCATGGGCTGCCGTCTGCCGTCCCTCACCAGTCAGTCACCGGGCAGTTAGCAGTAGTCCAGGTGTCCAGGCAGTTAATACATAGTGCAAGCGCAGTGCACAGTTGAAGTTGAAAGTGCAGTCTGGTTCTGGTCAGACGTCAGATGAGTCCTCTGATCTGACCCAGTGCAGGAACAAAACAAAGGGTTCGGAATATTTAACATAGACAAAGAAATTCATCTGCAGACGTTTACCGTTTGCCGTTTCCACGTTTGACTTTAACACGGTGTCACGGTGGACGGGCAGCGGGCTACTATGTATTTCGATTCAACTTTGGGACGGCGGGTACCGTTTCCCACGGAGGAGGAGAGAGAGACGGCGTACCAGGCGAGGAGAAAGGAATTTGAGGGGTATGTCAATTCACTGAAGCATAAAGGTATGCATGGTCTTTCAGGGGAAATTGACCGATGTTTGAAGAAAGTTAGTGAAGGAGTGGAGACTTTTGAAGACATCTGGCAGAAGGTCCACAATGCTACAAACACAAATCAGAAGGAGAAATATGAGACGGATCTCAAGAAGGAGATCAAGAAGCTCCAGCGACTCAGAGATCAAATTAAGTCATGGATTGCGTCGGGAGAAATCAAAGACAAAAGCACCCTCGTCGACACCCGCAAGCTCATCGAAACAGTGAGTGACCATTCGTATTTACAGATATATTACTAACCTGGAATTCATATTATTATACATAATGTATATATGTATGTATAAGTACATAGTAGATAGTATGTAATCCGGTCCGGATTCTCGATGCAAGATCATGTATGCTATTCCATTTTTCAGCAAATGGAGCGGTTTAAAGTTGTTGAAAGAGAAACGAAAACAAAGGCGTACTCGAAGGAAGGTCTTGGAGCGGCTCAGAAGCTTGACCCTATGACGAGGGAACGTGACGAGCTCAACAACTGGCTCGCGGCCTCAATCGATAGCGTTCAGGTTCAAATGGATCAATTTGAGTCCGAAATTGAGCTCATCATGGCGGGCAAGAAGAAAAGGCTGGATAAGGAAAAACAAGACCGACTGGACGAGCTCAAGGCCTTCAATGAAAAACACAAGTTTCATATGAGCAAACTAGAAACGCTTATGAGAATGCTCGACAATCTGGCCGCTGACCCCAACGCCGTCAGTTCAATGAGTGTAAGTGAAATTGCATAGCTGAATGTGTATCTCAGTGTCAGCGCTATGCCAACAATCATTGAATCATTGCAGTCAATTTAAAGTTGAAATAGGACAAAAGTGTTGATATTGACTAAAAGTAATGCTTGTTTGGTTTCAGCTCCGGAATTTTTTGAATCAAGTGAAAAAGATCAAAGACGACATAGAATACTACCTGGAATCGTCGCAAGAGCCAGAGTTTGAGGAGAATGAGTTTATGTACGATGACATTGACGGTCTGGAAGAGCAGCAGGCTTTAGGGAACAGTATAGGCGCTGGCGGAGATGCTGAGTTCACAGACACACCCACGTCGATCGCTTCCGGAAACACCTCCCCCGTCTCTCCTCTCCATTCCAGTGATAGTAATAGTGAGGTAATACCAGACGATAAAATGATAATTATGATGACGCAGATGTCAACAGAACGCTCTACCTTTGACCTACACTAGTATAAATATTTCTTGGAAAATAAAGCTTCCAAGTTCCAAGCAGTGAAAAACAATCAGTTGCATGAAGTAAAAATTCCCAACTTAGACAAACCCGGGTAGGCGCAATAGGCGATGCGTAGCACAAATATTTTATCTTGACACATGGGTTACGGATAAGACAAGCACCAGATATAATTGAAATCTGTCCAACACCTAGGCCCTCAAGCAGTAGGGTTTCGGTCTATGCAAAGTCAATAGATTTATATGCCAGATAACGTGTATTTTCTGTAGTATGTATGTACCGCTTTGTATTCGCTGGAACCTGGTTTAAGCTCAGGGGACGAATTAAGTCCCTCCCACCACTTCATTGCTAAAGTAAACTCTTGTCATTTTGAACAGGTGGACAAGCGGCGGAAGTCCTCGGACGACTCGTCCAAAGTCCTGAGGCCGGTTGCCATGAAACCGAATCACGAAAGCAGTAGTCCGACACCGACAGGCGGGTCTAAGACCGACACGACACCTCCTCTAAACTCGGGAACACCAAACAACTCCTCACCTTCATCGGGCTTACTCAGCAACCACGTCTCCTCTTTCTCATCCCTCTCATCCTCGCCCACCCAGACTCACAACTACCACAATGCTCTCAACAACGTCAAGTCGCTAAGTAAGATATATGTGTATTCATCTAAATAGCATCCCTCTATAAATTCGAGTAATACCTCGCGGCACTATCATCATGTTTGAATTTCTTCAGTCTGTCTGATTGCAATATGTTTGGTATTTCGCTCCCAGATCAACAAGACGGGGAGGAGCAGAATGAGACGGACTCGAATACGACCATCTCGGAGTCTGCCAACACGCTCCCCTTGTCAACGAGCAGTGCTAACGGAGGCCTGAGTCATCTGGACTCCTTCGAATACCCGTCGTCCACGAGTGGACCGACTACGGATCCAACAGCCGCTAACCCAGAAACACCCTGCAGTCCACCCTCTAGTACGTTAGGCTCTATTTATCGTGATCCACCTCACATGCTTGCTTGGGTTTTTGGTTCTGTGTGTTAGCCCGCTTTGGAATTGTCAGGAGACCCTTGCAATACCAAGAACGTCGTCGTGAAATGTTCACGAACTTGGTTCTTGGCAATTGGCAACGCACTAGTATAATGTTGAATTTTAAATAGAAATGCTCTAAACGTGTGGGATTTTGTTCATAGAACCGTGTGTTCATTGTTTTCCGTATTAGTAAATCTTCTGATTTTGAGAGCAGGTACTCACGGAAGTGTCGGCGGGACGACGAATGGACTGCGGACCAGTTTATGTGGCGAAGACTACGAGTCCCCGTCGTCATCTCCGCCTCCGAGCATCCAGGACGCCAAGTCCCATCATCACCACTATCACACGCCCATAGGCCTCCATTCCAGCAAAAGTACGCATCAGGAGGAACTCCCGTCCCTCGAGAACGGAAGGCCTGAGCGGAATGGGCCCGAGGAACCCCCGTCCCTTGCAGTCATGTCAATGACCGCACTAGCCGGTATGGGTGGAATTAACTTAACGCAGCATTTGAACCTCCTGTCCCATCATCACACCGTCACTGAGACCAACGGCCCCGCCCTCCATCCACAAAATGTAACCAACATTTCCTCCAATTCCACCTCATCACTTTCATCTCACCAGCAGCAGGCGCCCAGTCTTCAGCCAACATCCATAGCCCTCACACAGCAACAGTCCAAATCCCAGCCTGGAAGTGTAAGACACATACTTGATTTACCCCTCCGAAAAGTTGATATGAAGAATCCCTTGTTTTTTGCGTCCATTTAACTTATTTTTCTTCAAGTTTCGGAACTTGAATCCACAAGACGGGAAATTTCATCTGAGTTTAGACTGGACTTTTGGGGTTCCAATGCTTGACAGTGCAAAAATTAATACGCATCCCTTTGTACAATCTCAATTTGCATGTTTATTTTTGCAGAGTCGAGAAGTCACGTCCCCCACTGCCATGGACTACATGAGAATAGGTCCAGAGCAAATGCTCCTCGACCGATATCTGAATAGTGACAGTGATACAATTGATAGGGATACCATGGCCACTCTTAAATCAATGGCTCAAGAAGCAATGGACAGAGCAGGAATTCATGTCTCGGATCCTAGTAAGTTTATTCAAGTTCTCGTCCATATAATCCTGTAAAGGGCAAAGCTTTGAATTGATGTCTTTGAATTGATGCATCGCGTTTTGCCGGTTTGATCGTGAACACTGATTTGCTAAGCTCTTCGACGAAAGGGTTTTTCTCAATTCTATCTAATCTACCGATGTATATTTATCTGTGCACAGTTTAACTTCTACTTGTGTTGGCAAATCAAACTAAATAGTTTATTTAGGTTAGACTAATTTACATACAAATAAGGCTACATTTACATTTAAATATTTCATAGTATATTTTGTATTACTACTCTGGAACTTTTGAACCTGGATCGCTTTCGAGCTCAGATACCCTAGTTCTTTTTGCTTCTATCAGTATTATAGTCAAGATTCACTCTCTATCTATTTTGCCACTGCCAACTTTTTGTTTTATCAGTGGCCATCAATGCTTGGTTTAGGTCCAACTCAATTACGGAAGTGGATGTTGAGGAAATTAAGCTGATTGTTGTGTTTGTTTCCAGGTTTGCTCCAAAGAACTACTACGGAAGCACACATCCCTCCACTGCTGGGCGTTGCCCCACTCGGACCTGTTCCACTAGGGAGAGAACATCAGACCCAATTCCAAATGCTCGAATCCGGCCACTATCATATGCCAGTTCCTGCGGATTCAGAACGGATGAGACAATTTTTACCTAGAAATCCTATTCCTACACCAAGCTACTATCCTCAGGTAATTGAACGTGCCCACGCAGGCAAAACTAGTATTTTTTAAATTCTACTTCTGTTTGGAATCCTCAACATTCGTTTTCTTGCTTCCAGGCTCCGTTACTCAATTCGGATACTT
Organism: Ceratophysella granulata; assembly: GCA_034694905.1. Lineage (NCBI taxonomy): Eukaryota > Metazoa > Arthropoda > Collembola > Poduromorpha > Hypogastruridae > Ceratophysella > Ceratophysella granulata. The sequence goes on along the minus strand of JAQFYU010000374.1, from coordinate 1,980 downwards.
TGGACTTTTTCGGGCGATTATCTATAGAAACCTTATTTTTCATCTTCTACTACTTGGAAGGAACTAAAGCGCAGTATTTAGCTGCTCGAGTTTTGAAGAAGCAGAGCTGGAGGTTTCATACCAAGTACATGATGTGGTTCCAGCGTCATGAGGAACCCAAAGTGATCAACGAAGAGTATGAACAGGTGGGTTAAATATTATGTCACTTAAAATTGTCCTATCGAACTCAGGTTATCTCTGAGGGCAGGGCCGCATAAGACACGTTTTGCAATTTTTCATGTACAAAGCCCAAAAGAGGTTTACTACATTCATCGCCCTAGGCCTCATAAATTAGTGATGCTATGCAGTGGTGGGACTTAGAATATTACCTGACTGCTACGAAATGCTTGGAATGCAAAACTGACGGTGGCTGACCGACGATTTTTAGCTAAACCATGGAAAAGGAATTTAGAAGCAGAGTTAAATTCAATTGTTGATTATGTAGACTTTCCAGCGCCGAGGTTTCAAACAGTTGATTTGTCATGCTAATTGAATAAAGGCTGAATTATTACGCTTCTCAGTCCCTGCTACATGTAGCTCCCAGTAGAGATTGTCTGTTCGAATTTATAGTACGTAATAATATGTGTCTTTTGTCTGATTCCAGGGAACGTACATTTACTTTGACATTGAGAAGTGGGGTCAGAGGAAGAAGGACGGATTCGTGTTTGAGTACAGGTACTTAGAGGACAGAGACCTTAGTTGAAGTTAGTGGTTCGAAGTTCACCGGGAGGATGTGAAGAAGCTAGAAAGACTTAACAACCCCCAAGCCCACAGATTATTATTTGGAACAAGGAAAGTGAATTATAAATTGATTAAATATTACGTCTAATAATTGTACATTTCACAGGCTACTTTATTTCTCTATTTACGACTTTACTAATTAAAAACCTCATCGAAATCTAAGAATGAAAGTCACAAGAACAAATTCTTTCTTTGGAGTTTTGAATTACAAACTTGAATCTTACACTATGTCCAAATTGAACCCATTACAATTGTGTCTTTCTGTGTAGGCCTAGGTTTCTCGTAAATTACATAGAAAGAACAAAACTAGAGACACCTTGATTGAACGAGGAGCTTTGATGTGTTCGAGACGTTCGAGACCGTTGAAGTTACACTATTGTAGAACAGGCCTTTGCTTGACATGATCTATTTTTAATTTACCAACTCCCGAGTTGAAGTATTTCAAATGTTGATAAGTACTTAAACTGAGTGGACGTAGTTGAAACCTTGAAGGTTACTTCTGCGTACCTTGGTCCATTGCGCATTTACAAGCACAGATAATCTATAATCTCGAGTCACTACTTTTAAGGAGGAACGGAAGTTGTGGCATGAATGGTCCTACTATGATCTGTCATCTGTCGTTTGTTGGGTTTGCAAATAGCTTTGTATTTTTATTTGTTAAATATAATTGTGGAACTTTTTAACGGTTTGGGATAACGGTGTGCTTGAGTGAACTATGGAAATATTGTATTTTTTGTGGAATTTGAATTATAATTGTGATAGATATTACATGAAAGACTATTATACTTAACCTGCTTAGTTATGCATAATCTCATGGAGTTGTGGAGATGGAGATCAAACTAATCTGTATGCTGTATGTATATGTACAATTATTTATTTTGTCATCTCCCAAAATTCTAGTTTTGGGACCAACAACAACCTAGAAAGTGAGGCAAAGGCAAAAGTAAGGTCTGCTCTACACTAATGTACACCCCGGTCTCTCTGAAAGCATCAAGCTTCTCGTGATCAAATCAAGAAGGGTCTTTGAAGGAACTGGGAAACATGTACTTATCTCAAAAGTTTTTTATAACGAGTACAGTATACTTATTTGCAAGATGAGTTCCTAAATGGAAGGTCCCTTCTTGGCCTATAGATCTTAGCAGTCTACAGGAGTCAAATCCAAATGTCAAGGGTCAAGGCATGAGCTAACTGAACAAATTG
>JAQFYU010000373.1:0-23618 GCA_034694905.1 Ceratophysella granulata | reverse complement strand
AGCACGTCGTCTAGCACGTCGTCTAGCCCGTCATGTTCGTCGTCATGTGCGTCGTCATGTTCGTCGTCATGTGCGTCTTCTACGTACATCCTTTTGGTCGCAAGCTGCCGTCAGGCAGGTTTTATATCTGAAGTTTTTGCTTCAGAGTTTTTTAGCCGCAGTTTTTGAGGTCATCGTTCTGACTTCTGACCTGCTCTGGTTTGAACATAGGTTCCGTTGGTGATCCATACGTCAATTGAGCTTGGGTTTCTGTTGATAATTGGAATCGGAGTGGTAATCAAGGTGAGATGGATGGGCGTGGAGCCGGGCGTTGTGAAGCATCCGCGGACACTGATCAAAGTAAACTTTTCATTAACACAGCGTCGCAGATTTCCCTACAAGTCGATTTGAGGCGTCTATGTACTCGACTTCTAAATCTTGTTGTTCAATTGCAGACAATTTTTCTGATCATAATGATGGCGGAAGCCATTGTGATCATAGTGCGAGGTAGAGGACACTTCCGAATCTCTCGGGCCATTCGTCCTGTATTTTTGCTCGACAATAATCATTTTAGCGGCGTTCGAAGATTCTCCAGACAAATGTACAACTATCTATTGATTTTTCCATTTAATTGGTACTAGTATTAATACATTTCAACAAAAATATATCTTGTACTTCCAGATTGCAGTGTTGTCCGCCGATATTGGGTAAAAGTCTCTTGAATTCGAATGAGAACTCGAATTTCGAGTCATATTCAAATTGTTGAATACTTGACTATAATAAAAATGCAAATGTGACCAGAAACTTTTTTGAATTTGCAGATATGATGGTCCTTTTATTCTTCTTCATCACAATCTTCGCTCTGCTTGGAAATTTTTTATTTGACGAAGATGTGGATGACCCATTTTTTAGAACAATAGAAGACTCGTTTGTGAATCTCTTCATTCTACTGACGACAGCCAAGTAAGGCATCTTGTTTCTCTATCAATATTAGAATTTCAAGTATTTAATTATCGTGTATAGTTATCCTGACGTGATGATGCCTGCATACTACAAAAGTCGGTGGAACGTTCTGTTCTTCGTGGCCTATTTGGTCCTTGTGCTTTACTTCTTCATGAATCTCGTAAGTTCACTGTACGTACACTATTGTCACGATTAATTAAAACTTCAAATTAAGATTAATCCTTTTTTCACCTCGTTTTTCAGTTGCTTGCAGTTGTTTATGACAGTTTCACTGCATTTGAAAAGGAAAAATTACAAAAGCTCGTTCTGCACAAACGAAATGCTTGCAACCATGCCTTCCACTTGCTCATTTCCAGGACCAATACGCATGGAATCATATTTCGACATTTCTTTGGAATGATGATGTTCTACCAACCCAAAAAATGTAATTAAATATTTTAAACTAAAGGCAATAAGATCAAACAAAAGTTTATTAACCTATTTCAGCACTTCGAGACAGTTATTTGATGTTCCGGACATTGGACAGGTCACAGGACGGATTTCTGAATCGGGAAGAATTTAGCAGATTCTTTGAAGTTTGTGAATTAACATGGAAGCCTCTGCTTCTTGTACCGCAGAAACCTTGGCCAATTTTAAGGAAACAAGGTGTCTCCATTCTCAAGTTTTTGGAATCGCCGTATTCCGAATACATTTTCAGTAATCTAAAAAATACATTTATACTTACTGTATTTAGTCAAAACCGATCTATGCTAATTGGAAAGGAAACTATTAAATATTGGTAAGTAAATCATTCATTGTGTTGGAATACTTTATATTTCAGACGGAATTATTATCCTCAATACCGTGACTTTGTTTGTACAATGGAAAACCAAACAATCAAACAAAAAACTGTGGGATTCTTACATTTTTGCAATCTGTAAGTGTGAAAAACATAAAATATTACAAATCTATTGAATCAATGCCTAATTCAATGGTAACCTGACAGTGTTTACACTGGAAATGACTTTGAAAACTCTGGCATGGGGTACAACCCGAATAGTTCAAAGTGGATGGCACTTGTTTGACCTTCTCGCCACAATCCTCTACGTCGTGTCAATTACTTTGGTCCAATTCTTCCCAACCTGGACCCAGCTTCTGTTATTCGTTCGACCGTTGAGACTTCTGCGGCTGTTCAAGCTAAAGAAGCGGTATCGAAATGTTCTGGGAACCCTCTTCATTCTTCTTCGTCCAATGACAGCTGCAGCAACGATTATGCTCCTTATGTACTACTTCTTTGCCATTATTGGAATGGAAACATTCAAAAACGTACAGCTTCGAAACTGCTGCAATGGAACGCTCATCGAAAGCTACTTCGTCGTTCCTGAATCCAATGGGACCTTTGCCTTGAGATTCTATATGAATACATTTGACGTATGCCAAGCTTTCAAGAGATTTAATGCATCATCGGTTTTCTAGATTTTATGTTTGTTTTTTAAATTTTCAGAATATTTTCTCCAGTTTCGTGACTCTGTTCGAACTAACCGTAGTGAACAATTGGTACGTAATAATGGAAGGACACACAAAGGCAACATCCCGTTACAGTCGTATTTATTTCGTCGTATTTTACCTGTCCACCATGATACTCCTAAATATAATAGTAGCCTTCATTCTAGACACATTTCTGTTTCGAATGAAGTACAAACGTACAATCAATAAAAAAGAAGAGGAACGACTTCTGAGAACTGAAGGATTTCTCAATACAGAAGAAATCAATTTCTGCTACCATCAACACTTTCAAAATCCTAAGAAGCGAGCGGAAATTCTAGAAGACTACGGAGATGATTTAGCAAATAGTGGCGGAGTAACGTATATTGGGAAGGGGAGGAGAACCAAGGAAATATTATTTCGGCGAATTGAAAACGATTTCCTCTCGAATTGGATTCGTGAAAATGAGGATGTACATTTAAGTTAGAATTAAATATATTAGTGAGACCAGATTAGAGCTGTAAATCTAATAATTTAATACATTTAAGCTTTTCGTGTAGAGTCTTAAGTAAATCGCGTTTGTTAGCTCTATAAAATATTGCTTTAGTTCTAATGCGTTGGGAAAATGTTGACTTTTGTATTGCGAGATTTCCTGTAAGAAAAGGCATCAAATCTGAAAAATACGACCATCTGACCTCGTAACCCAATAAAACGTTAACTGATTTCAAGAAAATTAACAATGTTCAACTTTATGAAACTAACTGAGTACTTAATTAAAGAGGAATTTAGGATTTTGAAATTGAATTAAACATCAGATTTTCTTTAAAAAAAGGCAAACTTGAAACAAATGTGTCAGTCAGACATTATATTTGCCTCATTCAATGGAAAAGGTTCTGTCACTCGTGGGTGACGTGAAGAAAATCACTGAATTATCCGACCCAGTCGAATTCAAGATACCAGGTTTAATTTCTTCCGAAGTTGAGGATCCTTGTATTGATGCGCCGAGTCCAGCAGGGTTCAGAATATTCACCTTTTCATCTATTAGGAATGAACCATCCGTCAGATTGAGTGTCCCATCCAATCCTTCACCTATTCCAGTCTTATCGCCTTTCATTGACTCTCTGTACTTTTGCAAGTAGATCTTGAGGGGTTCCACGTAATTGTCGAATCCAAGCGTTTGCATGGCAAATAGGATGTCTTCCCCATTTATAGTTTTCCGCTTCTCCTGATGACACCGGTCCGAGGCTTCAGACGTGATGAAACTTACAAACTCACTGACACATTCTTGTACACACTCTCGAGCGTCTTTCGCAATCTGTACCAAAATCAAAATATTATATGGAGTGTGAACATCCATGTATGTATATGTATATTAGTATATTATTTAAAATAAGATTTCTGAATGAATTGTATTCTACCTTTCCAGATTTTGGAATAGATTTCTTCATCAGTCGGGCAACATTTGCAATCGGTAGAAACCGATCTTGCTCACGCAAGACTCCAGTACGATCACCATCCTCATCTTCATCGCCATCTCCGTCTCGACTATCTGGAATTTTATAGGGAAGTCAAACTTAATATATACATCTGCCCTGCCGTATTGTAAATTATTGTCTCTCGCCGACACCTGCGGTATTGGTGAGCCAATTTAAAGTATGAAGCCGTCGTATCTCTATCATATCATAACTACATTATGTTGCTATCGAATTATTTTTTTACAGCTTGCTCATGCATTCATGAAATCTCTGAAAGTCAAAGTTCAAAGTTTGAGACTGAGTGTAATGTGAGTTGAGAGGTGAGTGTCTGATTTTGTGCGCGTATCATGTCACAAAAGCTTTTTTAATTTCATTTCTATAATTTGATTTACGATTTGTAATTCATTTAATAAATTACTACGAACTAGAGTGTACGTACATCGAACATTACCCATCGAATTACATGATTTTTGAAGCATTACTCGATGATGAAGCCATCCTACAGGCTTTGGCTTGGGTTTGGGCTACATGAAAGACGTGATTGGCATGTTTTTGGCCATAAGGTCTTGATTGGTCACCGTAATTACATTGCATTAATCAGTATTGGAGGCACGGGAGCCGCCAGAATCCCTTTACCCAACCACGGCCCTGGTCCATCGGGTCATCAATGCTGAATACCGCTTGCCTAGTCAAGCACTCTATAATCTCTATCTTCTCAACCGCTAAAATATGTGATAAGCTGCACTCGTGAAGCTCGCAAATCTCAAGCATAGGAGCCTGGCCTAGGCCAAGTAAACAAAATTTCCGCACACTACGTGTACTAATTTTTTCACATGGATGGCATATGATAGAAGGTTACCAAATGCGTCATGTGCCGGTCGTATTTTCCCCCTGCTTGGACCATCTCGATGAAGACGAATTGAATACGTAAGTACAAGATTTTGGTTTACCGTCACCCTCGTCCGTGAGGAGGTACTGGTGCGTGACTGGGGTGTCAGACAGGAAGCTGGTGCCGAGATCCTCATTCTCACTCGCACTGTCCATGACCTCTTGAGATTAGTGGGGAGGAAATCAGGTAAGAAAACAAACACAGACAGAAGTTGACGACGGGAGGAGCGGATTTGAGTTCAAGGGGGCCCACAATTTTCTAGAGGGAAGTTTGAATTTAAAACTGAGTATAATTTTGAAATTCGGGCATGGAAACCACGGAATCCATCCCACTTGACCTTGACCTGGACCACCTCACGAGGGAGGAATTGGTGGAAAAGGTTCGGAAACTTACAAGACACGTCAGGCAACTGAGAAACGTTGTGACCAAGGCCAGAGGTGCAGGAGCTGAGGAACCTGTGTCCAAGAAGAATAGGCGGGACAGGCCATTTGATTTTTCCGTGTATGTAATCACAATCACTATCATCATAATACATATATTATTACTTAGATCGCATATCGCATCTTATCTTACTATTTATGAATTACCAGTTATGTCATATGTTTGGAATTACGATTGTTGGATGTTGGATTGTTCGTGATTGATAACACGTGGCAGAAGGCAGAAGGCAGAACCAACGACAAACGAGCGAGGTTGTATGTTGTGGGTTATGAATGAATCACTATCCACATTTATTTGACATACTTACAACATAAGTGTTGCGCTATGCGCTATGCCCTCTATATATTCCATGCCTATATATGCACCATGGAATATGGAATGGACCATACCCTGGCTTCCAGTTGACTGACAGAAGCTAAACGCAAGGGGATGCAGGAATAGTGAGTAGATGCCAAATGTGTCATCTCATCAGACGCATAAAACATCAGTTCAGTTCATCAGTCGCCAGTTTTTTTTAGCGACAACAGTCAAAGTCAACTGACAACTGATTAAATAGCGGCTGATTAGTGTTGGACATTTATACTTGCAAGTGATTTGCGACTTGACTCGAATCTTGAATAATCTATGACCTATTTGATTCTGCTCCGGTTCTGTTGACACAGGTGCTCTGTGCGAACCGTAAACCGTAATGTAATGTAGGATTCAAGAAGAAAGAGCCAGTCGTGATATTCTATTAGAATTATATTGTTTCTTGTTCAGTTAACACCGTAAAATCTATCAATCACCAATTAGTTCACATGACATAACAGCCATTTCACAATTCAGTGTGTGTGAAGATTATAATTTAAAATAGAGTTCAGAGGCACAAGTTTTGCTTCATTTCCCAGAGACTGCATTCAACTTTGCCTTGAACTGAGCCATCATCACCAAATTGTAATCGTGGATGTTATATTCTAAATCACTGCTGTGTAGACATCCCAAGCGGCACGTGGCTCTAAAGGTAGCCTATTTAGGATGGGAATTGCAAGGCCTTGCAGCTCAAGAGGATACAGACCAAACTGTCGAAGCTCATATTTTTGCAGCTCTCATTCGAACGAAACTTATTCAGTCTCGAGAAACATCCAACTATCATCGATGTGGAAGAACGGACAAGGGAGTTAGTGCCTTCTCGCAGGTGTGCCTCAATGTGACGTGTTAGACGAGCAAGATATTTGGGCCTGGATCATTTTTATAATCTTTGACTCTACTCTCATCTTCTCAGGTCTTGTCCATCGATTTGCGTAGTAGGATGAAGAAAGGGCTCGGAGTTATTCTGCCTCCATGTCTAGATCCTGAAGTAGTTGAAATGACAGATGATGAGGGGGAAGTGGAGGAGCTGGACTATTGTAAAATGTTGAATCGAATTCTGCCCGACGAAATACGTGTTCTTGCTTGGTCTCCTTGTAGAGAAGGGTTTTCTGCAAGGTTCAACTGTTTGGAACGAACCTACAGATATTACTTTCCCTTGGCTGACTTGGATTTGGAAGTGCGTTAGTTTAGCTTATTCTTCAATTTGATTTTATATTCAGGATATCACTGCTATTGCCCACCCCTTTTTCATTTTTAGAGAATGCAGAAGGGCGCACAATATCTTATTGGAACACATGACTTTCGTAATTTGTGCAAACTGGACTCAAACGGTGAAAACTCCACAACCCGTAGGATTATCGAGGCTAGAATTGAGGTTGCGTCTTCCGCAAATCCTGTAGCTGATGATTTGTACAAGATGTGCATGCTTGTCATCAAGGGTCAATCCTTTGTCTGGCATCAAATCCGATGTATTGTTGCTGTTTTGATTCTCATTGGAAAGGGCCTCGAAGATCCGAATATAATTGAACGACTTTTGGACATCAGTGTTCAGTCAAAGTATGTTGTTTCACCAGATTGGAAACTAGAATATTCAAAAGTATTTCAGTCCTATCAATTCAAATTGTTTTAGGAAGCCCCAGTACTCAATGGCTCATTACTATCCTTTGGTTCTCTTTGACGTGAGCCATGGGGAGGAAGTTGATTGGAAATACGACGATGAGAATGTCCACTTTGTCATATCTGACTTGCAGAGAATCTGGTCTGAGCATGCTATAAAGTAAATACTTACATCAAATGTCTTGCTTTCGAATTTCAACTATGTTATGTAGCTCAGATCGTAGATCGCGAATTCGAAAGCCACTGCAAATATATTTTAATAACTGTAACAGGTCATGCATGGTCCTCGACATGATTAAAACCCTTGAGCTAGATGAAGGCAATTCGACTAATCACGAACCAGGAAGGGAAACACCTGTGCAACATCTGGACTCCTTGCAAATGGGTTCCAAGGCTCGAGTGTACCAGAAACTTGTTGACAGACCCGTGTGTGACCGAGTTCCGGTCCCGAAGCAAAGTGACTACTACTAACTCGTACTCTAATTGATTTGAGATAAATTCAAACTGGAGGATATACCTACAATTTAGAATTATTGTGTTAAATAAATTGACCACTAGTTCTGAAATTTGTTCGTTTGAGTGGAATTAATTACACTAGAAACTGTTTTCGGGCAGGCGAAAGGGCTTGTTTTCCAGCCTCTGGGCAAAATCCGTTCACATTCGTCAACTTTCTAACTTTGCTAAATATAAACCACATGCAACGAAGAATTTAGAAAATAAATATGGATGTTTTCAGCTTTTCCATTCAGGAAATCTGAAGTACACCACCACGCTGGAATCTGTCAACTCAACTTGAACACGCAATGAATTGGAAGGTGTTCACCATATTGGGAGCGATAATAGGATGCGTTGTAAGCTGGGACTCGGACTCAGGAGACTACGAACCCGAATTTGTTGATCACACGGACATGGGATCATACTCTCATGGATCCAGAAGTAATGTTAAGCCGGCTAAAGCACGTAAGATTTATTGTTCTTTGTGAAATCATTATACGTATAAAACAATAACTGACGAAGGGATCGATGACCTATGAGACCTGGCAATTGACATGAATTTATATTATCTTCATAGGTTTTCAAATGGAGCAAAGATACGACTATACGCCAGAGTCTGATTCAAAGTCTTTGAGCGTTGCCGATCCGGAAGCCACAAGCTTAAATTTAAGAGACTACAGTGGAGGAGTGTCACCCCCTTGTATTCATCAATGTCCGACTTTGGATGAAACTATTGTAATGAATTATTTGAAGAGAATTGTGGCAACTCTATTGGAGCAAATGAAAGTCCGGGTAATACATTAATTTTAGTAACAATATAGGTAATTTATTTTTGAATGGATGGAACATATATCTGACTAACGTATTTAAAAATTCAAATAGAGCCATGTCTTTGGACCTGGAGAATCAATAACAATTGATCTACGAGCAGAAATTTTTCACGAAGATTTTACAACTTTAAACAGTTTCACCAAAGCCAAGGATGGTGAAAGTGCACGCTATTTGGAGAAGGTTGACCGTATTATTTCAGAATTGCTCAGCATCTCTTCACAATCACCCAATAACTTAGTGGAGTATTTTAAAGAATGGATAGATCTCCGTATGCCTACTCTGACGTCGTTCAAGGTAACCTGCCACATAATGCTATAAAATAAAATATTGGGCTTTTATTTCTGCACTATGAATTCGTCCTACAATATAATAGCTGGGCATAATTTATTATTGAAGATTTTAACTTGTTTTTTCAGTTCTGGTTGAGCTTCTTATCTCTCATGGTCGTTGGATTCATCACAGTTATGCTCTGTCTTCAATTCGCACAGTCCAGACATCACCCTACAAGATTTATTTTGTACGGAACGCTAATTTTCTTTGTTCTAAGCTGTATATGGAGTTATGCGGAACTGCAAGAGGAGAAGAAAGCGGAAAGTGCTGCTCGTCTCGAACAGTTTGATGCTATTCCTTCGGATTGTAATTACAATGATTTGGGACCCATGCAGTCCCTGTGGTACTTTGCTCGTGTAAAATTGGCTGGATGTGAGTTACTGTTCAAATACCATAATGCTAAGTTTTTATTTAAAAGTATTTTATAATTAACGTAAATTCGTAATTTCCATTACAGTTCCTGATCAATGTGAAGCATACCACAAGGAAATTGGCATCGATCCATTTCATCGTGCAAGCCCCATCGAGGCAATTTCTGTCACATTTTCCAAACTCATATTCTCTCCCATGGGGTACATTGGAGACAAAATGGGGAAATTCCTGGCCGGAATAATCGAAGCTGTTCCATTTTGGATCAAACCCATTGTACTGGTTCTCGTATTTGTGTTTGGGTTCCTTGGCTGCTTTGGATATCGAATTCGAACACCGTTCATTTCAATTGAGCCTGTCTCCCGACCCAGGATTTTGGAGAGCCCTGAACACGCTCAAAACCGGAATCAAGCTATTGTGGAAAGGCCGATCATACCCATCGTACCATTGAACAGTAGAGATGCTTCAACCAGTACGGATGATCTTGAAGACTACATTCTACAACAGAACAATTACCGTCCACCAAATGCAGGATTTTTAGGACCACCTCCGCGTTCACGAACTGACTGGACCTATATTTGTGATACACTTCTCACCGGTCTCGCGTCTTTGTACACGAAAGTACTCCAGCTTCTTAGCACATTTCTGAGAGATATGCCAAGCGGTGGTGGTGGTGATGGTCTCGATTTGTACGACGATAGTATGGAAATGGAATTGATTTGGGAACATCCACGTTTCAACCAACCTCGACCTATCATGCCTCAAGAAAACATTGTGTTTCCCCTAGTGGAAATGCCTTTACCACAAGCTGGGCTGGGCGAAGAAGCTATTTATCCTCCTGCCCAAATGCCAATTCCAGAAGTTGCTGGCGTCGTGTCAGCCAATTTCAATCACACTCCACCGGACACCTCTCGAGCCAGTTCGAGTTCTAGTGATGACCCCAGTATTCAAATCTCTGCTTATGGCTGGGTTAATTTTGCAGACGATGAGCTGGTCGTACAAGATTTGCCGTCTTCTGCTAAGAGAGACAGGAGAAAAGAAACCAAGTTTTCACTCCAAAGTCCACAAGGAAGTAGTGGAATTGGATGGTCCACTGAAGATGACCAAGGCATCGGTTTTGACCATCTTCTCGAGGGAGAGGATGACGCGGACAACTTCTATGCGCTTGTTTTAGAAGATGGGAAAAGAAGGCGAAAACGCGACTCTTCATCTGAAAGTGAGTCAGAATATTTCAATATGACCAGTGACACAGGGTTCGGCGGCATGGGAGAAGATTCACAATCTTTCCATGAGATGGATGAAAGGCCCTCCACGTCCGCAGCCTCGACCTCGACTCCAAATGCTGCGACAGGTTTGAGGAAATAGGTAATTAAAATAAGTAATTGTGTTACTTTGTTCCACCGTGGTGAATCTGGAAGTATTCATTCAATATTCTTGGAAACCGAACACTATACGCTCTGTGCGAGTTCAAAACCCAGTCTGCATCTGTAACGACTGTATTCGTAGAACTTAATTTAAGCTAATATTTTGTAGTAAGTACCTAATTTATATTCGTTCATATTTATACTTAGTCAATTCAATCTTCGAGCTCTCCTGTTATATTGTACAAGTCCACGTATGGACTTCAAAAACGAAACGCTTAACTGTACTTGTGTATTCATCATTCATATATTATGATATGACCGCTACTCTGTTTCCTTTAGCTTCCTAAGATGTTACTTTGCATTTGGTATCTCGAAAACCTGCCAATGACCCTTCCATGCCCATAAATTAATTTCATCCCTAATTTTACATAGGTAGTTATTTCACTCACTAAGCTTCTGTGAAACATTATGTTAAATACGTTTTAAAAGCATGAACCATGAATGAGACATGTGACCGGGTAGCAATAAGTTAAACCCAATCAAAGAATTTCCTATTGAGATAAAAGTGACACTAATTATTAGAATATTTAGTTCGCATAATAGATAACCACGGTTTTAGCCAGCTTAAACTTAATGTAACGTAAGGTAATTATTTGGCGAAAAGTTCTGCAAATTGACTCAGCTGCATTTCTTGCTTAGAAAGAATAAAGAAATTGAATTCTATGGTTGAGCCGAGCCTCTGTTATATTTCTGCATAATTATTCAAATTCAAAGGTCCTTCAGTACGTAATAACCGCATTTTATGTATAGTGTCAAGTTGACACTGTCAACTGTTAGGATCGGACGTCGGACCCAATTTTGGCATGCCCAATTGACAGTCACATTTGAAACTTTAAAAACATAATTCTAGAATAATTAGCAATTAGCATTCTATTTTATTTTGGCAGATAAATTTAATTAGAACATTCGGCATTATAATTTGCAATGTGCATCCGCGGCATTTGATCCTCCTACAGAGAAGTTGCATGTTCATTCTGTTCACAATTTGGCGCCAGCCACGGGGAAGAATTTGTTATTATTTTTTGCATGGTTTCACGATTCACGACTTCATTCAAGGAAACCAGGAACATTGACGTGTGTTTTGATTTCTGATGATTTCTGATTTCGGGTAGTTCAAAAGGTCAAAGTTGTCAATTTTGTAGTTGTTCGGTTCAATTGATATACGTAACAGTAACATTTTCAATATTGTTTCTTGTTGACCTCTGCTTTATAGAAAGTCATCAGCAGTCAAGTCATGGAAAACGTCGTCGACACCGTGGAAGTGGAAGAAACTGCTGATTTAATTCAAGATATACAGGATCTTCCGACAGTTAACATGGTGGAAACGGAAACTGATCTCGTCAATTATCAACATCAACCAATCCAGCAGCCTTCTTCTTCAGAGTCATCTGACCTTCTTGATGTAAGTCAACGTTCATGTGAAATTCAAGAAATTCGTTATTTAATTTAATTCTTTATTTATTAGATACTTTACTTTACTAATTGTTCAATTATTCACTTGACACTTGACAGACCTCCAAGTTTCAACCGACAAGTATAACAGTCATCTATCCTTCAGAAGAAATTAAACTCTACACAGAAGATCCAGATCCTGAATTCAGTCTACTGGAGGAAAGCGAAGAAGTAGACCCGGGCACGGGCACAGTAATGACGATGACTAAAGAAATAGACAGCTTTGATGAGTTCCCCACGACAGGTTGCCTTCCGTCAGGCTCAGAAGTTGTTTCCACAGAAGGGAAATGTACTGTAATTAGCTGCAGAATAACTTCAGAACAAGAATGGATACTTTGGTTTGAAGAGTTCAAGAGAAATTCAAATACGTCCTGGATTGCCCGATCTTCCAAACCCAATTCAAAATACTTTGCATTTAGTAAAGACTATGTATGTCGGCGAAGTTCTTATAGGAAATTAGACACTTCCAAGATAGGGTGTCATTGTGCGGCTACGTTAGCGGTTAGAATATTGAATCCAATGAAATCCAAGCGGGCTCGTGAACAGCATTCGAAGGTAGTCGTTAAATCTTTCTTCATACACACCTTTTGCGAATTATTTCACAACATTCATGTTTTGTTGAAATGTACAGGACGGGCTGTGGGGAATTGTACGGATTTCAAATAAACATAATCATACAACTTCCACTGCTGAGGCCCTTTCCTATCTTCCTCCAAGTACTGAAGTCCGTTCTAAGTTTGAAGAATACTTTGCGGCAGGAATGAATGTGAGTGAGGCCTGTAAGAAACATTTGCACTACCTTCAAACGATTTCTGATGAGAGTAGTGTGTCAACTTTGGCCAACGGAGCATTGAATCCCAAAGTCCGAACAGTCCGTTGGTGGTACGAAGTATGGAGGCAACAATATACAGTGCTCAACGGCAGTCCTGACGTGGTACAAATAATGGAAGTACGTTTAGACTAATGGAATTATACATAGTATTTATTATATTTTAATAAACAAAATAGGGCTAACAGAACTTTGATATGTGTCTCAGGTTGAAGTTGACGACCTTATCCAAATTGAGCATCATCACCTTATTGAAGATGAATATCAATTGAAAGCAGTAGAACCCCAACAGCTCCCAGTCAATACTTCAAATCCCAACTCAGTCTCAGATATAACACCTCTACTCAATAAACTTAATCAATTAGATCAAAAGTTCTCGACGAGTCAAGAGTCGTATGATACGATGATGAAGAACCTTCAAAATATAAAGACCAAGTCACAGTGGGATTCCTTTCTTGTTCAAGCTCCAGCTCATGACCATGAGACGCAAGAAAATGGCGAAATAACTTATCAAAAGAAAACCAAGGGTGGAACAACGCCACAAGTAAAATCGAAAAAGCTAACCGACACGCCGTCGAATAATGTAATTAATATTGACCTTAGGTACGCAGTTTGAAGCACGTTTAACGTTTGTCGTTAGTTATTTGAACTATGACATAATATAAAGATTTTTTGACATGAAGAATTCCTAGTTTGTAGTTAGTGATGCATAGAATAAGATTTTCGCATTTTCTGTAAAAATCATGGCGAAAATATACTCCGTTGTAATTGTAAGTCCTCTTTGCGTTGACCTTGAATTTCTGAGATCTGTATTTATATTATAAAATATAATTTTATTAATTATTAATGAAAATAAATGGAATTATGTAAAATGGACTTTGGACATTTTTTTGCAAATTTTGCTTCTTCTATTGTGCTAAAGTTTAAACTGCGGTTGGGTGTTGTTGAAGATTCTTGAGGTTTGTTTTGAGCATTTCGAGCGCGAATCGGAATTGGTATTTTGCGAATCAGGATTCGCGATCGCGAGCATCAAAGTTTTTGGTGTCTTGTTTGTGACACTCCGTTGTTCTTGATCATTTCATCAGTAGGTCTAGGTCAGGTGTCGGTCACGCCTGGAGTGAGGTCATGGACTTCTTTGTCACCTGTGGTTCAGGCTTGGAACCATTTGCCATCAAGGAACTTCAATACAAGTTTGATATCAACACGAGTAGTATTAAAGAAAATGAATTCTGGAATGTTTTCCCTGGAAAACTATTTTTCAAAACCAAAGAATCATTCAGCTTGAAACCTATTAAAGATGCAATGATCGTCCAAGATTTAATTTCCGGATTGAAGACTGTGGAGAGGCTCATGAGTATCGTACTGGTTGACACAGCTTCAGTACACGTCAAAAATAAGCGTGATTTGCTTTCTGCACTGTACGAAATGGCTTCTCGACCGCACACGAAAGAATTATTGAATCGATGGGCTGCGATAAAGGTACACAATATATTTAAAATTAGGAAAGATTCACGCTTTAGGTTGTTAATTTGTTAGTAATTGGGACTGGCTTGATACGTTTCAGGAAATACACCGAAAAGAACTCCGGCACTCGAGTCCAACTCCAGAGACTGGAAAACCCGAAGATGACCTTCCGCCGGAGAAGAAATCACGAATTGCAGATGACACAGAACCTGTTGAGTTCCGGGTGAATGTAAAATTAACAGGTGGATTCCGAAAAGTGTGCAGTCTATGGGAAGCATCCAAAAGCATTGGTTCTGCAATTTTGAAGAGTATGTCTGGTGACGACAAATGGAACATTAACCTTCGACATCCGAACTTGGAAGTGTCCATATTTGTAACTGATAATGGAATCATCTTCGCAGTACCTATGACTGTGAAGCCCATTTCTGAAAGAAGTTATTTGACACATTGTCCGTTGAGGTCGACTGTAGCGTATGCAATGGCCTCATTGGTTTTTGACGAAAACGAAGATCTTGACCTTGAGTCAAATCCAGTTTGTGTATTGGATCCAATGTGCGGTACAGGTACAATCCTGGTTGAAGTGGCCCATAACTTCCGAGCAGACATCATCTGTGGAATTGATAATGACCCTGAGCAGATATCGAAATGTGTTGAGAACGTGACTAATGCAAATGTACAGAATCAAGTACTTTTGTTTCGAAGCGATTCAACAAAGTCAATTCCACTTCTAATCAAGTTTGATGCCATTATTTGCGATTTACCATTTGGTAGACAACATGGGACACGCCAGGGAATTTTAGCTGACCTACCCAAAGTACTAAATGTAATGAATGACTGTCTGAAACAGAAGGGAAGACTTGTTCTACTCATTAGTTCCGAAATGGCTTCGAATTTAGAAGCATGTGCCACTAACATTTCTGGTTTTTCACTAATAAGTAAATATCCTGTTAAACTCGGCGAACTACAAGCTGTAATGTTTTCGTTTCAGAAGTAAACCCGATACATTTTGTTTAATTCTTACCCCAACACCCTGCGATCTTTATTCGAAAATCGAAACTAATAATATTCATTCCATTTTAAGTTTGCGTATTGTGACTAAATTGTAATTGAATTAAGATATGATAGAATTAGTCAAGTGAAACGTACAACAAAATAGTCAACTCTTGCACCATGTGAGGTCAAGCCCATGTTGTGATTTCAGTACAGGAATTACCCAAACTTCACAATTTGACACTTACATACGGAGAGTTTTAACCACGGACTTTGAGGAATTTCCATGGTTTTAACTATCGACATTGACATTGACAAGCGATTTTTGGAACGAGGGATGATGAATGATGATGGGTGACGATGATCAGTTGGAACTGGAATATTTTCATCGCAACATTCGAGTAGAAGAAGTACTGCTCGCACTCACCCGCTCAATGTTTTCGAAATGCTTTCTAGCATTCTTTATATTTAAAAGCATGGCTGCTGAAGCTGTAACCAAAATATAAAATTTAGATTCGCACGATGAAGATATATTTTCATTTCAGTAGTGTCACTGAGTACTTACGCAAAGCATGGTCCGATATTATTACCATAACGTAGGTATTTGGAGTGAAAATATCTATGAAAGCTGCAAATTGAGAGTTCCGAACTTCCATACTCTGAAACTGAGCTGCCAATTTACTGTGAAAGTGGAACAAACCGTTTTGTAATAGTTTAGCTTTTGTCATGGTCAACTGCAATCTTATGAATACGCGAAATTTTACCTGCAGGACAACTTGAATTGCTTGATTATGTTGGAAACCTTTTCAAATCGATGAGGATCCTTGTGAACTTTTCTTTGAGCATGCGAAACAACTAGAAAAGTCGCTCTTTCAAATAACAGAACTTCGTCAGCATCAATGATATTGGCAAATTCCGAAAGAGAGTTTTCCAATTGTCGAACATTAGGAATCAAAGAGTATACGATAGAGCTCCATGCCTGCAAACATGAAAATATGAAGGAGATTTATATGGCGGTTCGACTTTCGAAGTATTTGAAACGAAACTGTTTTCATGTTTCACACCTTATATAAAGTTTCGTCCCAAATCGACGTACGAAAACATGTACAATCGAGCGGCTTGGACAGACGCTTCAAGTCTTCTCGGCGTGTTCCAAAAATCTACAAGGGGAAATAGTTGGAATTCCAAATTCAGTCGGTCAACCTGCCATTGCCATGTAAATTCTGATTTCCGATAAAGCCTACCAAAATGATCCACGTACCACATCACGTTGTTCCTCTTGAACCAAATCCATTTTATGAATAAGGCAAAATATTTTGGCCTGTGGAGAATTTTGTAGAATTGCTTCCAGACAAGACTGGTAGTAGTGCATGTCCTTCTCCAGTTCATGTGACTCGACGTCAAAAACATAAATTAAAACTTCCACATTTGAAAATATATTATCTCGTTGAGATGCAAAGTAGTTCTCCATGAATGCTTCTTGTCCACCACAATCCCAAAGGTTTAGAACTAAATTCCCCAGGAATCGAACATGTGAGTGCTCAACATCGACTAAAGAAATACAAAATACATGTCATCAATATTCAACCAGACAACACCAGAATGCGAATGTCTATAATTTAGTTCAATTTATTTTTCTCGTAGTTTTTTTACTTGTGGCTCCCAGTCTTCTTGTATCTCTTGCAATAAAGTTGGCAAATATTATTGACCTCATGCTCGTCTTCCCCGAACCGCTTTTCCCCATCAAAAGAACCTACATCATACATTCAAGGACAGGGTGCCAGCATGAATTTTGAGTATCGCGAGAAAACTGTGAATTGCATTGTGATTAGCAAATTTAGAGTTCCAGCTGCGTACCTTCTTCTTCATGATTTGATCAATTTTTGTAGGTTTGGCTTAAGAAATAAAGAAAAAAGAGGGTTTCGATTTCGATGGAGTGTCGAGTTGAATTCTAGCTGGTAGCTGGCAGGTGTCTGATGTCTGATGATTTTTTTATATTTTTCTTGATTCCGTTTTCAGTTGTCAGTCCGTGACAGGAACAGGTTGAACCTCGTTTGAAGAAGCAGCCAGTTTCGCTGCTGGAATGAATTTAATTGCTGAATTCTGTTTTCAAATTCAACATCGAATCAATCAATTATTACGTTACTTGACCGAAGGCATCTAAGTATTTAATTGTGTATGAAATATAAGTACAAGATAAACACATGAATTTAATTTATACATAAAAAGGTCAAAGGTTAGGTTAGTTTTGTAAGCTTTGAATGTTGTAGGTTGGCTGTGCGCTGTACCTTCGGAAATCTTGTAGAACGGAAGACAAAAGACAAATGACAGAGAGGTCCGAGATCACGACAGTTTTAGATTTTCATAATTCGTCTTTCGTTTCTAAATTTTGAAACAAACACTTCAAAATTCAATTTGTAATCTTCCCTTCGCTGGAACAATTTCACACACTCCCCTTCTGTTATCTGTGTTTACTATTAGCCAGAGTCAGGTGCTATCACTTTGGACTCTCATTGGTCCGCCTTGAAATTAAGGGGCGGGCTTATGAGAGCTCACTATATTCTCACATGCAACTCAGCTTGAGCACCAACAGGTTAACGAAACTTACCATATATAATCCTACTGCTAGCAGCAAAATATAATCTATACTGTTATGATAAGTAATGTAGCAGAATCTCAGCCCACCACCTTGCTCTTTGTGATGTAAAATGGGCTGAAATGTGTAAGTATATCTAGATTGAACGGCGGCTATTTCAATTCATTGACAGGAAGACCCTGACCACGCGGAACTAGCCTGCAGCTAAGTTCAAATCCATAATTTTTGCGACTGACTTGTCGACGCAGTGACCCCTTTGACCCTTGGTGCTTCGTTGTCACAGGTCACAGGTCAGAATCGTAGGGTGTTGACTGTGCGACGATGGACAATCTTTTGTCACTTTGGACCGAGCTTGCAGGTGACACGTCAGCTACCGTCTCACCGCTCGTCCTGAGCCAAGCCCTTGATTCAGGTGAAACTCATCGAATCTGGGATTCTTCGGTAAGGCATAAAAGATTTAAAATAGCATTTTATAATGTTGAAATATGTGCATATATAATGAAGAATCAAATATGAATAAATGATGGCTGAGCCCATGTTCCATGTTTGTCAATGATGAACGATAACGATATTTCACAACATCTGACATCGTGTCAAATCAAACAACACAGCTTGTGACTTTTTCTTTATTTACGTAATCTTTGTTTGCAGAGCGATGAAGCACTCAAATCGATTATTAGTCTTATCAATCCAATGCTGAACGAGCCTCGGACTCGCCGAAAAGGACTTACCCTTCTAACACGTTTTGTGGATCAGCTGGGCGCGACGAGATATGTTGGGATTCAAGATCCGCTCGTGTCAACGCTTCATTTGTGCCTCAAAAGTTTGGATATGGATTTGGCCCATCGATTCTTCTGTAAGGCATAAGGAAGTTGCACTGAAACTATTCCTATCATTTTGATACCTAAGTAACTTAGGTATTAATATTGTAATAGTAATCTGTATGTTGTAATTGTGATTTTAGCAAAAGTGTTTCCACACTGCCAGAAGCTTCCTGAACTAAGTCAGACCATAACTAGTGGGATAGTGCCGAAGATACTTTCCAACTTTTGTGAAGTGGGTAAAACCGCTCATCCATCTTCAGATGAATTGAGACTGTTGAAAGTTTGTTTGGACAAATACCATGGACCATGTGGAAATCAACGGATGAATCTTGAAAAGCTGCTCGTATCACTGATTGACAAGAGTGAAACTTCGGACGAGGATATTGAACTAATTGGTGCAGCTTTGCCTCTACTCTCTGCTGCTGGCGGAGGTGGCACTAACGGGGAAAAACATAGTGCTGATTGGAGTCAGATGGTCATCAGGATTCTAAGAGCAATGTACGATTGCTTGATTTTACTCTACGGCGATGCCTCTCCCATGTTTGAGGTATTTTGAAATTTGTTGTTGTTTTAAAATGAATTAAAAACAAATAATCAATGAGGTATTTACTTATTTTCTATTCAGACTGACAATCCGTTCCAGACAGAACTTCCTAAACTTGGACTACCTGATTGCAGAGAGAGAAACGTACTGCTACGAATTTCACATGTCAAGGCTCGGTTAATCAATCTGGCATCTATCCTTGGTCACTATCTAAAGTAAGGATCGTGGTGGTCGACTACCTAATTCCTAAAATTGGGCAATATAGCCTGATTCTATTGGATTTCATTGCCTTTCGTTGCTTTTGCAGAGATCCGTTTCCAGCTCCGAAGCCTGTGCCGTTACGAAGCATTTTCTCGCTTATCCGAAAGATGATGACTCTGAACCCAGTTGATCTTCTCAAGAGTTTTGCGACACCTCCGAAGGAATATGTATTTCTTTCATTTGTTCTTCCATCAATTCATCAGGCTGGATTTAACTTACTTGGAAATCTTATAAAAAGGTATGATTTGCTCGTTCTGTGCTGCATTTCATGAATTGTAACTAACGTGATGATGTATGTTCCTTATATACAGCGTGGGAGCCAATATTCTGACTGAAGCTGTCATTTTTGAGCAACTTACGGTTCAAGAGTTCAAGTGGATGTCCGAGAAGCCAAATGCCTTTTCGTAAGTTGAAAATAAAAATTGCAACCTCTGTTAAAAGTTTTACTTGAATTAAATCTAGAAGAAATGTCTTCCTTTTGTTTAGTGAACTGAAGCAGGAAATCTATAGAACGCTAATAATTTGGATGAACTTGACAAGGAGTTCTGTGACGAGTGACAAAGTTGTAAGCACGTGGGCTCAGCAAATCCGAAAGGAGGTTCGGATCGAGAAAGACACCGTTGAATTGAACCTGGCTACCAGGTCAAAGGGGAATAAGAAAGGAGTGTTCAAAGCATCAACCAAAACACAATTTATTTCCGCTAGTCTAAACTCATCTGGACAACAGAATGTTAAATTGAAGAATTCCAACGTGTGTTCTGCATCTTTGGATTTTCTTTGCCTTCTGATTCCAGCATTGGATCCAGCTTCTCACAAGGTACAAGCCAACGTGTGGTTATTCGGTTCATTAGGGTTATGATTGACGTTACATTTGTTATTTCAGATGATTTACCAACTCCTTGGCACAACAGCTACCGAACTATCTGAATCCCCATCATTTCCCAGTCCCTACGACGATGCAGAATGCAGAAGACGTATTTATGAATGTATTTCAGCCCTTGCCCGTCATGCAAATCCATTCTCCCCAATTTCACTTAGCTTCTCAATCAATCTAGCAGACAAAGGTCAGCTGGACTCTGCCGTGGCCCCAACTTCCCGTAATGTGTCTTCCCTGCTCGAACGAGTAACTCATCCAATCTGCCCTTCCTTCAACTTCCCAACCATCTCTACTGCACTCACATCAGATGTTCCCGAAACAACAGAAAATGAGCTAACATCAGAGATGGATATCGAACCCAATGAAATTCAAACAAGCACCAGCTTCTGTCAAACTGATGAAAGTTTGACAAATTTTGCAAATTCTTCAATTTCAGCAACACCAATGGACTTGAGCGGGCTCCAGAACTCCATTTTGGCTACAATTCAGAATTCATTGAAGAGTTTAGTTCCTGGTTATCAGAATCAGTCCATGCAATTCGTTGAAGAGGTAGATGACTCTGTATGTTTCTCTCCCGAGCCGGAAGACGAAGATTCCTCCGTTCAGTTTCTAGCCTCAATTCAAAGTCCAGTGCTTCCAGTGACCAACGGTCATGGAAATGGAAAGCGGAAGGATTATTTTGACCCTATTTCTTCTGAAGACGCTGAAGTCGAAGTGTATGAACCCAAAAAATTCAAGGGAGCAGAAGATGAGCTGGATGTTCAGGAAATGCTGAAGGATTTTGTTGATACTGGTCCAGAAAATTAGTTTGGTATCATTTAATTGAATTTTCAATTTCTATAAAATGTATTTTACAATGGAATTGACCCAAATTAAAACATCTACGTATGTTGACCTAGGTATGCCTTGATTTTTGAAAAGTGCTGTTCAATTGACTACCAGCAAACATAAAAGCCCCAAATAGATCATAATTATATGCCCTGAACTGAATGCTGTGATCGTATCGAGGTGCAGCTGTAACTTGTTTGTGACACATGAAGTGACAGGCGTCATGTTGTTTGAGATAGGGAATCCTTGGGCATCTGTGAATAAAAGACTCTGAATAGAGGATTAATTAAGTGAGAGAAGCCAAGTACTAATTTTGAGGTAGGCAGGCTCTAGTATTTATTGCCTATTATGAGGCGCGAGAGAATTTCAATAATGGCGTAGTAATAAGATGGAATAGAATGGACAACAATGGAGTTGGGATGTCTGATAGGCTCCATTGTACTCGGCATTCTGATCTTCAAGAAAGACTGTTTTGTCCGACTTGCCTTTTCGGACGCTTGTTCACCTCACAATACTGTATTGTGATCCTTTTTGGGAACTTAGAGTTATGAATTGCTCAATAGAAAAATATTACCTCGTGGAGATGTAGCAGGTTTCTGGTCCTTGTTTTCAACCTTAGGTGACAGTTGGGCAAAAGTTCGTATACAATTGTGGTTTACACCACATGTTTTCGTGTTATATTTTTGTAATTTTGAATTCATGAAAATTCCAGAGATGAACATAGTGAATCAATTTATTTTATTACTGAACAAGAACAATGAACTAGTATGTTGATTCTACTCGAAACCCTTAAAAACCGCATTATTAATAACGGCAACACTAAAAATCCGACATTAACAATCGTGAAATTAAAAAACGCTTCATAAAACCGCAACATTGGAAATTGCATAATAACTGTATGCCCCATCATGAAAACCGCAAAATTACAAGCCGTATCGTAAAAACCGCATCATTAAAGACCGCATTAAAACTACAAGATTGAAAACCGCAAAATTACAAGCCGTATCGTAAAAACCGCAAAATTACAAGCCGTATCGTAAAAACCGCAAAATTACAAGCCGTATCGTAAAAACCGCATCACTAAATACCGCATCATTAAATACCGCAGCACTAAAAACCGCATTATTAAATACCGCATCATTAAAAACCGCATCGTAAAAGCCTCATTATTAAAAACCGCAAAATTAAAAACCGCATTATTAACTACCGTAGAACTAAAACCCGCCACAAGAAAATAACAGTAATTATATGTATTTATATTGTAACTATTTTAAAGCTAACTCATGGCTACGAATTTTGTGGATGGAATTTGATGCGTATTTTACATGCAGCTAAGCTGTAACCATAATTTGAACATTCATTCGGGAATCCTTATTTTTTCTGTATTTTGTAAACCCAAATTTTGACTAGGTTGTCCAATAAACGTCGGCATTATTAAATTATAATTAGCTCCACTTCATACTGCCGTTCAGCAAATAATTAAGAAAATTTGAAACTTCACGTAATTAAACATAGTTCACTTATTAACCTCCAAGGTGTCTATGTATTTGCAAAATAGTAAATAATGTTTCTTTAAAATCATCAGTATGACCTAAAATAATGCAATTTCAAGAATATGCAGGATCAAAAAGCTCCTCAAATCCAAACGTTTGAAATTTTATGCGTTAGATTAGGTTTTCAAAAATACCCATGAATTTTTATATAACATACAACCTTTGATGCTTAACGTTGCGCCTTCATCCTTCATTGTTTTATAGCGTATTTAGTGCAGCCTTTCCTGGCTAGAGCCATTTTGTAGCTGTTGCTGTGTGAAATGCATCTCCTTTATTTCATGAGAATAGTGAACGTTATGCGAAGTACAGGCGTATACAAGGAAGAGAATAGGGATCTCCGTATTGATTGTGTGTGGGAACAATGGGTTTCATTCAGTTCATTATCTGTTCGCATTGTGTGGCTGGAATCTTTGGTCTTTCTGGTTGGTGAAGGGGTGTGAAGGGTTGTGCCCAATGGGAAAAGGGTTTCTTCGTCCCATCCCAAATCTCTCTCCGTCACTCATAATGAGCATCCCATTGTTTCACTCCATCCAGCAACCCTTCACTCACATTCCACCGTCACTCTTATCTTACAACTTCCGCCACTCAGACAGAATATAGCATGATCGGAAAACAATACCATTCAAACCATGCTAAATGTACCCTACTGCCTTTATTAGACCTGGCCTCCTAGGCTGAGGGCTTATGCAATCGCTCTTTCTGTCCGTCTGTCCGTCTGTCCGTCTGTCTGTCCGTCCGGGATTTTTCCGGAAGCAGACGCACGAGTTGTATGTAA